>VDFB02386411.1:0-67472 GCA_007258455.2 Sequoia sempervirens | reverse complement strand
TAGTCAAATTTTTGGAATTTCCCTGCAGGAGCGCACTTTTTTAGTGCTACTGCATTTTTCGCAATTTGCAAAGTACGAACAGTGAAACGTCGCGAAAGATCTCGTTTCAAAGGTCTTTGCGAGGCGAACAAGGGGGAATGCTCGAATTGACTATTTGAGACTTGGGAACGCATTTTGAGGTGGCTTGAAAATCACTCCGTTATGCGTACTTGAACTTCACGAATCCTAGGAAACAGACAAGTTTCGTAGGGGAGTTATCCGTGGAACGAGCACTGCTAGATTTCGTGATAACAGAGAGAAAATAAATCTACTAAAAAACCAACTTTCACATAACGTCAGCGCGTTTTGAAGTAGAGATATGGCCATTTTAGGAAGAAATAACGCAAGCGTGTTTTGTGTTGCACTAAAAATGGTAAAAAAACTCAATATACCTGTGATCTCAAGGCCCGCATTCTGAATATTCTCTTGGTTCTGCATGTGCTCCAACAAAAAGTAGCTTTTTGATGACGTTGTGAAGTGTGCATGCATGTTTTTCACATTCCACCACTTTTTTCATGATCATTCTATCACCTTTGCATGAAATAGCAGAGTATTCATGTTGAAAGACATATAATATCAATTCAAGTTTGAATTCCATTGAAAACTGATATACAATTGAAGTTTGGAGGGGAACAAGCTTTTGAAAAAGTCAAATTGTTGAGGAGTTTGAAGAAAGAAGCTAAGGCTACATAATTGGGTTGAAATCCTCCATTTGAAACTCTGGTTTTTAGGTATGTGAAGTCTTTACACATTTTCTTTCATTCTATTATGGATTCCTTTTATTTTTGTTATTTTGCATATT
This sequence comes from Sequoia sempervirens, assembly GCA_007258455.2. Taxonomy (NCBI): domain Eukaryota; kingdom Viridiplantae; phylum Streptophyta; class Pinopsida; order Cupressales; family Cupressaceae; genus Sequoia; species Sequoia sempervirens. The sequence continues at coordinate 66,631 of VDFB02386411.1, read as the reverse complement.
CCATGTTGATCATTGTTTGTTTGTCATTATAACCTTAGGTTGTCAATGCACATTTTAAATTACACAATTCTATACACTTGCCAATTACATTTTTAAACCACAACTCTTTGAGGAATTTTGCTATTTAACAATTGAATTACCTTGTGTATGCTTCCAAATTTTGTATACACATATATATGACATACCTTTTAAGGAAGTAAAATAAAATATCATTTCTCAATCCTTTATTGTGGAAGTGCATACCACTCTCTGAAGCTTTCATTGAGGTTTTTTGTCAAAAAATTATACCAAGTAGCTCATTGCCTTGTGTATGCTACCAAAATTTCCATACATCTCTTTAAAAAATTAGAATATACTCCTTCGACATTGATAGATCTTATAAACTATTTTGGTTTTCATCTCTATTTCTAAACTTACCTCATCATTAAACCTACCTCATCACTAAACTTTAGCATGTTTTTATTCGGATACCGTGACACTTAGAAAATTCTCGTCTAATCCTACAAGATCTTGTTGGGCCCCTCTACAAAAACCTCTCTCAGTTTTGGCTATCTCAGAGTGGTTTTCCTGTGGTGACGGATTTTCACTTGATGGAAAAAGTGTCAAATGCAAGTAGTGCAAAGTTGCGAAGTGGTGCAACTTTCATTCTGCAACTCGTGTGACCAAATAGACTGTTCCAACATGTCCGAATAGGTATGTTTATGCTAGGCATGGCACTCTTTCACACCCAAACACACAGAATCACTCTGAGCTACGTTCAACCGTACCGATCCCTTAAGGGTCTAAAGTGCAAAATGACTGCAAACTTCAACATGTTGTTACTCGGATACTGTGATACTTAAAAACTTCTAGTCTAATCCTACAGGATCACGTTGGGCCCCTCTACAAAAACATATCTTAGTTTTGGCTATCTCAAAGTGGTTTTCCCATGGCGGAAAATTTTCACTTGATGAAAAAAGTGTCAAATGCAAGTAGTGCAAAGTTGCAAAGTGGTGCAACTTTCATTCTGCAACTCATGTGAACTAAAAGACTATTCCAATGCATCTGAATAGGTATGTTTACACTAGGCATAGTCCTCTTTCACACCCAAACATGCAAAATCATTCCGAGCTATGTTCAACCGAAGCGATCCCTTAAGGGTCCAAAGTGCAAAAGGGAAGCAAAATTTAGCATGTTGTTATTTGGATACCGTGATGCTTAGAAACTTCTCATCTGATCCTACATGATTGGGTTGGGCCCCTCTACAAAAACCTCTCTCGGTTTTGGCTATCTCAGAGTGCTTTTCCCATGGCGGCATATTTTCACTTGATGGAAAAAGTGTCAAATGTAAGTAGTGCAAAGTTACAAAGTGGTGCAAATTTTGTTCTGCAACTCATGTGAACAAATGAACTATTCCAACATGTTCGAATAGGTATGTTTACGCTAGGAATGGTCCTCTTTCACACCCAAAAATGCGGAATTGCTCCGAGGTACGTTCAACCGGACTGATCCCTTAAGGGTCCAAAGTGCAAAAGGGAAGCAAAATTCAACATGTTGTTGCTCAGATACCATGATTTTTAGAAATTTTTCATCTAATCCTATAGGATCATGTTGGGCCCCTCTACAAAAACCTCTCTTGGTTTTGAATATCTTAGAGTGGTTTTTCCATGGCGACAAATTTTCACTTGATGGAAAAAGTGTCAAATGCAAGTAGTGCAAAGTTCCAAAGTGGTACAACTTTCGTTCTACAATTTGTGTGACCAAGGAGATTGTTCCAATGCATCCAAATAGGTATATTTACGATAGGAAGGGCCTCTTTTGCACCTAAACACATGGAATTGCTCCAAGCTACGTTCAACCAAACCGATCCCTTAAGGTTCCAAAGTGCAAAAGGGAAGCAAACTTCAGCATGCTATTACTCAGATATTGTGATGCTTATAAACTTCTCATATGATCCTATAAGATCGCGTTGGACCCCTATACAAAAACCCCTCTCGATTTTGGCTATCTCGGAGTGGTTTTCCCATGGTGGTAGATTTTCACTTGATGGAAAAAGTGTCAAATGCAAGCAATGCAAAGTTGCAAAGTGGTGCAACTTTTATTTTGCAACTCGTGTAACCAAATGGGTTGTTCCAATGCATCTGAATAGGTATGCTTATGCTAGGCATGGTCCTCTTTTGCACCCAAACATGCAAAATTGCTCTGAGCTACGTCCAACGAGATCGATCCCTTAAGGGTCCAAAGTGCAAACGGGAAGCAAACTTTGACGGGCTAACAATTGAAAACCATGACGCTTACGAACTTTCCATCTGAGACTACGAGATTGTGTTGGGCCCCTCTATAATAATCTCCCTCGATTTTTGTTATCTCAGAGTTGTTTTCCTGTGGTGTCTAGTTTTCACTTGATAGAAAAAGTGTCAAATTAAAGCATCATAAAATTGCAAAGTGGTGCAACTTTTATTTTGTAATTCGTGTGACCAAACTAATTGCTCCAATGTGTCCCAATAGGTAGGTTTATGCTAGACATTGTCCTCTTTCTCACCCAAACATGTGGAATTGATCTGAGTTATGTTCAACTAGCTTGATCCCTTATGATGGCATGCAAAACAATGGAAAAGAGAAACATACACACGACAGTTGAGATGTTTGAGTATTCCACACAAAAAGCGTATGATAATTGGTGCAGAGCACCTCGTTCCTCCATTTGATGAAGAAGGTCTAGTTCAATGGTTTTAGTCATTATAATGTCAAATAAGGCCATGATAGGCCATTTTGTAATCTTGCTTTTAGTTTTGAGTTAGTGTGGAATCATTTGAGTCAATTATGTAAGTATGAATAAGAAAATAGCATTGGTAAAGACATTGGAAGAGATTACTAACATTATCCCTATTCAAAATTTAGAATTTAGGCCTTAAAAGCAAGGCTAGATGAGGTGAAAAGAAGAAATTTCTTGAGAATAAGTTAGAATAGGTTGGAAATAGGGTGACGTTGTGGAGTTTGATGTGTTCAAATGGTCTGCAAGGACAAGGGAGGTCAAAATTATGTTATGGCATGATGCGCTAATTGGGAATAGAGGGGTTTTGAATGAAAAAGATAGGTTTGAGGGAGTAAAAGTGGGTAAAGTCAAGGGGCAACATAATTTGGTAAATGTTTCCCAATGGTTCTTTCCAATTGGAGGAGTGATTGAGAGTGTGTTGCTTTGTTAAATAGACCTATTTGGGGGTATAGGACAGTGTTGAGTCCATTTCTTATTTGTATTATAAATTATAACTTGCTTTCTCCCTAGTCCATTTCATATAAAAGAAATAATATTGCAAAAAGTTGACATATAAATCTTTCGATGTGTTTATATGGTGACACATCAAGAACATAACAATTCATTTTGCACTATCAGGATTATGCTATGAAAATGTTTAAAGACTATTGAAGATAAATGTTTGTATGATAATGTGTCAAGAAGTTAACTACTTCATCTACTCTGAATATTATGTTTTGCAAGTGTTGTGAAGATTATGTATCCTTTACTTAATTGAGTTGTTCCAATCAAAGGATTAAATATATTGAAATATTTTAATGAATCATTTCATGGAATACCAATTGAAAATCTGTTTTTGTTTTTAGATAAATTTGTTTAGCATCAATCCATTAATATTCAAGACAAACCATGAAGGACAACAATGATCAATGTTAGGGCTAACCAATTAATAAGTATACATGTGAATAATTCAAACATGTACATGTGAATAAGGGAAGCACAAGTACTAAAAAACACATAAGCCTTGAAGTATACACATGAATACATAGTATACACAAATTAATACAAAGTATATGCACAAATACAAGGTATACACATGAAAACACGTAAGTTGCAAAGTATACATTGGAACACATGTAAGTTGTAAAGTATACACTTGAATACACATAACTCATATCTATTGAACCATCAATTTAGAATGCAAATATGGACACCATTGATAAAAAAAAAATTGTATTAACCAAATAGCCATGTAGGAATACTTCAATATATGTCGATATAAGTATGAAATATAGGTACAAAATAGCCATATAGGCTTATGAGAATGCCATATAGGCATACAATGTCAAATATATCCAATACAAAATATATAAAAAACTGCCATGTAGGCATACAACAAAGGGCTTTGGAATCAAAAGTCATTGCTCTCTATACTTTGGAAATAAATTCTATCCCTTTACTTGTCAATCAAATGGAAATAGGTCTGTCACTCATTTTTGTTGTGCTTGAGGAGTGCTCCTACTGATCCTCCTAGTGTTTAGTTCATGGTGAAGTTTTAACTATTACAATAAGAAGTAAAGACATTAATATATAGAAATTACATTATAAAAAATGATATATTTAACAAAATAATCACTTACCGCCATCTCATGATCTCTCTCCACGAGGGAAATATTCACATGCCCATGCTCAGGCATGCTCAAGCCCTATATAAACCATCCAAATAGAAATTAAACTATGAATCAATAATGGTTTGAATTTTCACTAACATCTATAACAACGAATGTAAATTGAAATTTACTAATTTTCCTCATGCCTACCCTATCAGAGCCATTGACGATTGTATAGTAGATGAAACACTGATCTCCATTTCCCTCATCACATTCATAGGTGTTTCAACTTGCAACAACTGAAAATAAAACAACAAATTATTCAATCACAAAAACTACGATATTGATCCATGTCATGACTTATAATGTATGAGATAATGAACAAAATTTGGAGTACTTATTAAACTATATATTTTTTATTCTCATGCTTACTATTTTCCCTATCCATATCTTGTTTGAAAGGACGCATTTTTAGGATTTTACCCATAGCAGTAAGCTGGTGAACCATTTGATCAAATGCTTTCATAGACATGTACGATAACTATGGTGGCATAGAGAAGGCATTGAACCGTTTAAAATAATACCTCAAAGAAATGGGGTCTCATGGTGATGGAATGTCATTACAAACAAATGCACGTCATGGCATTCCATCACCATAAGACCAAATTTATTTTAGGAATTTTTTTAGAAACTTCATTGCCTTCTCTATGGTATTATTGCTTACTATTATGTTTTGATAGATATTTTTCCAAGCATCCATAGTTTGTTGGAAAGCACCTATTTTAGGCTATTAGCCATAGCTGTAAGGAAGTGAGTAGTTTGATAAAATGCTTTGGTACACATGTATGAAAAAAGTGGTATCATTGAAAAGGTGGTGAGCTATTTGAAGAAATTCCTTGAAGAAATGTGGTCTCATGGTGAAGTAATTGCATCACTACTTATGTTGACTTTCTAAACAACTATATTGTAGTTGAAATTTTGTCATCTATCAACATCTAGTTATTAGTTATGGAATGTGAAGTAATGCTTTGAGTTTGAATGATGTGCAATGCAACATAATCAATGATCTAAATATAAACTACACAAATCTATTAAGTACAATTCATCAGTTAAACTTTTTATTCTATTACCTGCATGTAGGTTTGAGTAAATCCACTAGCACTGGGAGGTGTTCCTTGGAAACCTCCAATATTAGCCTGTTCAACATCCAAAATCACATATTAAAATACCATTTATTAAACAATGCTATTAACATGTAATAAATTTATAATTGTTTACTAGTTACATACCCCACTGATAGGTGTACTATAGAAATAAGTAGGTGGAGGGCCGATATATCTAGTCTCAACATTGTGACCCTACAATTTTATTAAAATCATAAAACTAAATTAGTTAATCTTGCATTTCAAAATTGAAATTTAATAAATTAAATTCAATGAACATGCTAACTTTTACCTGACTATCAATGCCATATGCCTCATGCAAAGTGTCAGCTGCCCTCTCCATCTCCATAGTTGCAGATGGGTCCTGCATAGTAGTCTCCTAAGTGTTGGTGGGGTCATATGAAAAATTCACCCCGCAAGATTGACACACATGGGTTCGAAGGCCACCACTCGAAGACTCCCCTAGATGGTGCTGTAGAATAGGGCTAGTATGATGGATGACACTTTTGGTCAAAGTGTTGATCATGTACAATGTCTCTATGTTAGTACTCTCCTTCATGACAGAAGGCATAACAATGTGCTCACGAGGCGGCCTAGTGAGAGCTTGTATCCCTTTCCCGGTTGTGCACCGGGTCTATCTTGAGCTGACCCCCCACCTCTCCCTTGGAAGTCCCTCATATCAAAATAATTTGGGATTTTTTTCAATATGAACTCACTATATAGTTTCCTAAGGAAATACTATGGGACTTCACAATTGTTGCACTATGGGTAATCAAAGACCATGTACCACCTATCATAAAAAATAGTTCCTAATCTGTTGGTGGTGGCACCAATGAATAGAAAACCTCTTCACATTGAGGGTAATATTTTGATTTGTGCATGGGTCAGTGAATAATGAGCACAAATCACCTTTTGTAATTTTTAAATCTTTGACATCTTTATATGAGTTTATCCACCTGCCTCCTATCTTGCCATCTAGTTATTTGTTTGCTAATTGAATCTACATTTTTTAACATATCTTTCAATGAACTTGCTAGGGTCATTCTTTCTACTATTGAACCATTTGGATCACTCAACCCACTAATTAAATCCTCAATTTTCTTTTTGTTCTCAATTTCACTCATCAAATTTTGTTGAGTGCCAGGAGGTTGTTGAGTGATTGGTGGAGGAGGTTGTTGTTGTGGTTGATTTTGTTCTTGAGGATTTTGGTCTTAAGGATTTGGTTGATCTTCTTGTTGAGGATTTTGAGGGTTTGCAGGTTGATTTACATCTCCTACAAATTCAAAAATATATATATATCAAATACAACCTAAAACTAACAAATTCAAAACAAAAAGAAAACAATCCTTACCTCTAACACCTCCTTGTCATCGTGGCACCATCCTTGCGAAGAAATAGAAACCCTTGGTGAATATTTTTTCACAATTCCTCTTCCTAGAATGTGAGCGCAAAAAAATGGGGGTTTTGGCCGTGAGCACAAAAAAAAATAGTCGAAATGCAGAATGAATGACTTCACTTTTTTTTTGCTTTTAACATGTCATAACGTGCTCATGTTATGACTTTTAAAAAAAAAAATTGAAAGTGGCCACAAATTGGCTACCCATCTCCATGTACCCGCCCCCAAACTAATATGTTTCATGTGAACTCTCACTTCTTTAATGGGGTGGAGTATGTAGAGTCTGATTAGACTTCTTTCAATATGTGCTAGTGGTTCAACATTAGCTACAAAAAATCTTCTAATCCTTGGCATTAGTGGTATTCTTAAAGATATCCTTGCTGGTTCTGGCATTATTTCAAGCATTTCTATTTCTCCATCTCTAAACATGCCCCCTAAATAGGTATTTAAACCACTTTAATTTTGATATGTATAGGGTTTTTTACTTAACTATCATAAGGTAAATTCACCATATCTTTCCTTTAATTCAAATTTACTTGCTAAAACATTGTCGATTGCAAGGTCATATGAGAAAAAAGTATTGACAAATATAATCACCTTGGTTTGTTCCATTCCCTGGAGTTTCAAGATTTATAATGTTTAAATTAAGTAGTTGCATGCTCTTTTGACATGGAAATAGCTGTTGTATAGGGCACTAGACATGCTAGTTATAGATGGGGAATTTAATAACCTAAAACAAAGTCAAAATAGGTAATTAAGTTCATGTCTAATTAAAAGCAATATGTATCCAATTTCTTTGAATATTGCATGATATGCCATTTATAATTATGAGAATGTTTTACAAATACCACTTTGTGAGAATTCTCAGAGAGAATGTCCAACCATTTGACCAAGAATAAAATCTAGTATGATGGTTGCTTGATAGTTTGATGAGAAGAATAACAGTTTTAGATAAAATGAATCCATAGAATAGTTTGGATTTGACCATTAGAAAACCTCTCTCATTTTGAAACTTTGAATTTCTCTAAATTTGATGGATACTTTTAAAATTTTGGCTTTGATAATTTAAATGCATCTCTATGTTGACAATCATTGATATGAGAAGCCAAATTAGTGCCTCAGTCCTTTTGGTTTCTTCTTTAGATCCCAACCAAGATTACCTTTTTAGATTTATAATTTATAATCTTGTATAATAAATAAACAATTGTAATTTATTCTATAGAAAAATGCAAGGGTCCAAGTGAGGCCAATTGAGAAAATCATGGGAATAGTTTGAGGGAATTGCCTAGAATAATCCCAATCTCCAACCATTCAACTGGGAAGCCAAATGCAACTCTTAGTGGACTTATTTTCTTTGTCAAATCTTAGCAAAGATTACTTGTTATGTTTCTAATTGATAAACATTTTAATTTCTTGCAATGAAAAATGCAACTATTCTTGTTAGAGCCAATTGACAAAACTACGAGAGCAAGTTGAGAGAACATCACAAAATATTCTGAATTTGCAATAATAGATGTGGATGAATTCAAATATACATAAAGGATCAAAATGTGAAAATATATAAAGGAATTCATCTTATAATTTTTGAATCTTAAACATAGCTAGCAAGATTAAGAGCACTTAGCAATTCTATTGCTCCTCGCACCCTTTATTTGTGTCAAAGGAGACAAGAAATGCCTTGGTGTAACAAATGTGTATCTATCTAAATTTACCACAAACAAAATTGGTTACATTTTATGTTAAAAGAGCATTTTGTGCAAAAATAAAATATAAAAAGTGTCTCTCATTGAGGTGACAACAAGAATTAATAAATTGCATAGATTTAATTCTTTTGGAATTAACTAAATTGGGGTAGATTCAACAATTTGAATTGGGAAAGAGGAATATTGAAGACATGCAATGAAGTTTTTTGAAGCACAAACAAGACAAGAAATCACCAACATGACATGTTGCATTCCCGAAGTATACACTACATGAAAAATAGACAAACAAAGTGATTTGCTGATCACAAAACAAGCAAACATACAACCCCAAATTGCCTTAGAGAAGAAGAGGCAGAGCATCAATATATAGAGTTCTAGATTTACAAGTGAGTTATGGCACACAACCACAATGACTAATAACTCAACCATAATACTAAATGCAAAACAAAAAAGTCAATAAATGCAACTACAATGTTTAATGAGCCCAATGGGAATTACAAATATGTCAAGAAAGGCTGTTGCACATGTTGTAGACTGATATGTGTTGATAAATGATGTCATTCTCCCGCATAATGACCATTGGGAAGAACTTGGAGTAGATCTCTAAGTGTCTTGAATCTTTCACGATCTAGAGGCTTCGTGAAGATATCTGCTATCTGATCCTCTATACTACAATACATAATTTAGATCAATCCCTATTGAACCAACTCTTTGATGAAGTGATGTTGAATCTCAATATGTTTGGTCCCACTATGAAACACTGGATTCTTAGTCATTTGTATAGAACTCTTGTTTTCATAATACAACAAAGTAGATCCATTCTATATCTGGTGCAAATACTCCAATAGTCGTCTCAACCACACTGTTTGGCATGCCGCAAATGTTGCAGCTTTATACTTTGCCTTTGTTGTAGAAAGTGATACAGTAGGTTGTTTCTTGGACTTCCAAGAGAATACTACAAAACCAAGATGAAAAGTATAATCGAAAGTAGACTTCTGATCATCTATGGAACCTTCCCAATCTAAATTTGTATAGCCAATCAACTTACTATCCTTTAAATGTTGAAATATAAGGCCATAACTCAATGTCCCTCTAGCATATCTAAGAATCCTTGTAGTCGCATTCCAATGTGTTTTCTTAGGTTTTGACATGAACCTAGATACCAAGCTCACTACATATGTGATATCTGGTCGAGTAGTAGTTAAGTAGATCAAACTACCAATCAAATTCTCTATATAGTGGGGTCCACTGAATTTGACACATCCAAGTTAGACAACTTAAGTTCAACTTCAATGGGTGTTGCAACTAGTTTGGAACTATTCATTTAAAATTTCTATAGGATGTCTAAAGCATATTTTTTTTGATAAATGAATATTTCATCTTTTCTTTTCCATACTTCTATACCAAGAAAATAGTGCATCTGTCCCAAATCTGTAATCTCAAATTCAGCAACCATAGTTGCTCTAGGTACAACTTGGATGTTGAATGCCTCGAAGCCTTCGATTAGGTCCCAGACCCTGTGTCGGTATGATCACATACAAAAATTCTTAGTATTTGATAGCCCTCGGATTTGGTTAACCACCAATTATGAATCTTTGAACACTTGTATTTGCTTAGCACCCATTCGTTCTGCTAAACTCAAGCCATGGAAAAGGCCTTCATACTCTGCTTTGTTGTTCAAGCACGTGAACTAGAAGTGATATGACGTTAAGGTCTTTTCCTTGGATGAAGATACCAAACATATTCTGGTGCTGGCTCCTACTTCGCATCTTGCTCCGTCGAAGTGCAAGGTCCATAATTCTGAGGTCCCTCCACCTCCAAACTCTTTAGTTACTTTGGGCATAATCTGATCTTCCTCATATATGACGTATGTTCCTAGCCTAGTTGCATGATAGTTTCCAAAAGGGTCTGAATTTATAAATTCATTTAGGAGAGCCTCCTCCTTTTCAATCCATGAACTACTTGCTTATTCATCCTCAAGAAGCTTGATGTTGGACATCTCTTCTGGGGTAATTGAGGTATGTGCTGCCTCAAAATTAATCATGGCTTCATCAGCCACATGCTCAGAATGTAAAGGTTTTTCCTCTATCTTCATCTTAGCTCCATGTTTGGTTCTTAGGATTAGGTGTGACCAACCCAAAGAGAGGTAACCTCCAACATTTGTAGTAAATTCTTGAGACAAACATATCCTAAACATGGGAGGGACATCAATAAGCACAGTATCTCGATTCATAGTAATGATTGGGCAAGCAAACAATGTCATAGGTAATCCTTTGATTACTCTGACGGTTTCAACCTTGTTCCCATCGAGTTGCATAACTCCCTTCTTAAGAGGCTTGTATTCGAGTCCTAGAGCTTCAACTACTTGCTTGGGCATGACGGTGGTGCTAGCATCAGAGTTAACTAGACAATTATGCAATAGTTTTTAATCAATGATAAGTGTTAGATAGAAAAGCTTGGGTTTAGGCTTACCCTCTTTTTTGACTTGATTCTCCATTGATTCATTTTCTAGAACTTTATCTGAGCCTGGATTGGTTGGCTTATCTTTTGGGGGCTGCTCAAGCATCTTCATGCCCTCTTCTCTCGATAATGCCTTTTGTAATAACTGCTTTTGCTCCGGGATGGCCAGGATATCCCACAAGGAAACATTGGAAGAAGATTTCTTTAGCTATTCCACCACGTTGAATGGCACACATGATTGATGAGCTATGGTACTTGGCTCCTTCTGCCTTGCAGCTAGTACATCTAGCTATTTGGCAATTGTCGGGGTGACTATGGGAGCTTTTTCTTTCAAGGGAAGTGTATTTTTGGAACCTGGAACAATGGCTCTAGTCTGTGGTGGAACTGATGACACAACTGCTAATGAACTGGGTGTTGGATTAGGTTCCCCTTTATTTTGCAAGGACATGAATTCTCCAGTGAGCCTCCACTTGGAATGGGTATTGTAGTCCAACTGTACTTGTGGCACCTGGGTCACCGAAATGTCATTTGAGTATGCCGACTCCTCTTCCTCCATCCAAGAGAAAAGTGCCTAGTTTGAAGCTATATCTAGCTCTTTCTCTATAGACATTCCTTGCATTTGAGCTATAAGAACTATGTTCTCCATTTGCTGGGAGGCATATGCATGACTTCCAGAATCAGGCATGATGCCTTGACTACGTTACTCTGCTATCTTTTGTTGTAAATTTCCTCGTAGGAAATTTTAGGGCATGTGTGCATCATTGCAAGGGAAGCACCATGGATTAATCTCCTTAGCAAGATTATTTTGTCCCGCTACCAGTTCTTTACTCGAACTAGGATAAACAGTCTACATTGGCCTAGTCATGGGCATGACTTGATTGCTCTGTTGAGCTTGAGCATTACTGTGCAATCTATCTTGCCATTGATTTTGCTGAAAAGGAGGTTTCCCACCTTGGTAGTTTTGGTAAGCGGGCTTCTGGTAAGCATACTATTTTTGCTTCATACTGGTTAATTCATTTTTCATGGTTCACAACTACTCCTTCATGTTGTTCATCTTAGCCGCTAGGGGATTAGGCACTGTAGCCATGCTTGGTGTCATTCCCAAATATAGATACATAGACTAGGGAGGTGTGGGAGCACTAGTTGAAGCTACCTCTGGTCCTACTGTGGTCGATTCTGGGAACAATGGCATGATAGGTCATGGTGCCAACTTTCTAGCGGCAATAAGATTGTTCTTTGCAGTGACGACAAGGCTATATGCATTGGGTAAGGTATTCCCGCCTAGAGATTGCAACATCATAGAAATATCAACATTTATAGACTTCAGATAGAACATGAACGCTAGATCTGAAGGTGGCCGACTGTCGACAAGGACCCTTTGCCAAGTTGAATGAAACCGTGCATTATAATCAGCCAAAGCTTCATGAGGAGCCCACTTTATATTAGCCAGCTGGTAATAAAGATCTGTTGCCATTATTTGAGAAGCGCTCGTAGAAAGGATCTTCGAGCTGATCCCAAGTACTAATTGAATTATTTGGAAGAGTACAATACCATTCCAATGCCTTTCCTCTGAAAGAGGCTATGAGAAACCGCAAAGACACATTCTGGTCTGTAATGCCATGAACTAGACATACATCAGCTATGTCTTGCAAGTGCTCCGCTGGAGTTTTTGAATCATCCCCAGTGAATTTTGGGACAGCCTTTAAGGTGGAAGTTGGGATTTGAGCCCACACAATAGGTGGTACAAGGGGTATCAAAGGGCTACTAGTATCCCAGGCTATGAAATTTCTAGCCATTTACACAAAGGGCAGAGGTGATGTATTAGCTTTTTGACCTTTCACCTTGATTGAAACTAGTGGTGGTATGAGCAGAACAAGGGTTTTGTGGTTTGAGACCTAGTGATGGGCTTATGGCTCATACACTCCTTTGGATTGTGAACGTTTTAGTTCATCCCACCGGGCATGCCAGAAAAATAACTGTTGATGCAAAAGTTTTCAAGCAACAACCTTATGGGAAACTTAGCTATTGGGGGACTTGTGTGTGTAGCTAAGTGACCTCTGGGGTTTTATCGAAGTCGACTCTTCATTTTTTAATGGGGGTTGAGAAAAGGGAAAGAATGTAAACCTCAAACAAACAAATCTAAGCTAAGGCGATGCACCAAATTAGTAAAGTGATAAGTAAGCACATTGTAGAAACAAAGGCTTAGATAGTAACTAGTGTATATTAAAGAGACATTTCTCGAGCACCGCAAACATATGAGCATCAAACCATTTGCATAATATAACCCACACAACATAAGGTAACACAAAAGAGTAGCAACATGATTTGTATTACGCTAAGCCATATAAATATTACAAAAGCTTGAAACAAATGTTCATATATTCTCAAAAAATGAAAGCACAATCTAATTTCCTATCAAATGCTTGAAAACAAAGAGGCTGAATAGGTTGGCATAGTTTGCAAGTTCAAATTTAATATTAAATACTACCAAGGCTAATTCTTAGTGCTTAGAAACTTAGTATGTTTAACAACCATAAAATGAAGAAAGGGTTGCTTAAAAAGAGCCAACCCACTGCTTCAAAGCCCAACAAGAAAGATGCTCCATGAAGCCACCAACGACAAAAAATTCGCTAGTGCAGGAACCAATAGAAAGATGCAATGACAACATGCCAATAGGGATAGTCCAATGAGTGATGGGCCATGCAGCAGCAAGAGGAAAGGACATGCGGTAGCAAAATGGAAACCGTTGCAACAACCATTGAACAAAAGCAACAAACGCCCAAACAAGCGCTACGCGGACAACTCCCAACAAAGGTAACTGTGATGTGGGCCCCATCCAAATAGAAAATAGGCAGAGGCGATGTGTCAAGCAACCAGGGCCCGACAAAAAGAAAGAGAAGTGACTCAAAGGGAAGCTCTGATAGTACACCATGTGGCGGTGACTGAGAAGCTGCGAGCAATACCAAAACAAAAGGAGGAGCAGCAAAGGAAAGAAAGACCGCAAAGGAAATGAATGGTGCATGAATAAATATTCACAATACCTTTACCTTTGCTTCCATGAGATTGATTATCTCCTAGTACTACTGCACTTTGATGTTTTTCATCCAAATTGACAAATAAATTCTCATTATATGTCATATGTGAAGAACATCCAAAATCAATATACCATACATTAATTTCACTGGCATTTGCATTAAAGCAAGAAATAAATAATTTTTTTTAATTTTCAACAATACTATGAGCATTTCTTTTTCTTGTTTCACCTTGTTTAATCCAACATTCTAATGCATAGTGTCCAAACTTATTGCAATGAAAGCATTGGACATTCTTTTTATCATAGTCTCCCCCATTGTTTCTACCTCTTCCTCTTCCAGTACCTCTAAAGTTGATACTTCTTCCTCTAAAACTATTACCTCTTCCTCTAAAATTGCTAGATTCACCTTTGTATTCATTTTTATTTTGATTCCTAAAAAATGTGTTTCTTTTTCCTCTTATGCTTGCCTTAGAGGAAAATGATTGTTCTAGACCTTCTTCATTACTTTTCATCCTTTCTTCAAAAATTAACAATATTCCACTTAGTTCATCCATGTGCATAGTTGGGAGATCTTTGGAAATCTCAATTGTAGAAACCACACCATCAAATTTAGAAATCAAACTCCTTAAAATTTTCTCAATGGCATACTTTTCATCCACAACTTCTTCTAGAACTTTCATTTGACTAACTAGGCCTTCTACCTTTGTTAGAAAGTCATTTACACTCTCACTATTGACCATTTTTACATTTTCAAATTTTTTCCTCATTGTCTGTAATTTTGCAGTTTGTGTACCTTGATAAGCATTATCGAGAATTTTCCATGCTTGTTTAGAATTACTAGCACCACTTATCCAAGGAAAAATTTCTTGATTAATTGCACCTTGAACCAGAAATAAGGCTTCATTATCCTTCATTACATTTTCTTTGTCTTCTCTTTTATGTTGATCATTTAATGCATTAAATGCAGTTGCATCTAGTTCTACATACCCTACTTGTACAATTTCCCACAAATCTTTGGATTTGAGTAGGGTTTGCATCATAGTACACCAATATGTAAAGTTGTCTCCTTCAAATATGATAATTAGCATGTTAGACATAACATTTCCTACCATATTTTCCATAAGAGTAATGTGCATAATAACTCAACGACTCAACACAAAAAACCTAGAGAGATCTCTACAAATGGATACTCTCCTTGTCCCTTCAAATGGGACCCACACGCAAAAATATTTTTATATTGATTTTTTGAGATTAAGTGTCGATTGCAACATATAATGCACTTAATTACACAATATTCACTTTACAAGAAAAAACACTTTGATAACCCTCTAAAGAAATATCTTATTCCTCAATATATCACTTTCTCATATTACTATATAAGAAAGAATTCAAAATAAAATATTACAATTCAAATCATACGCTAAATTTTTGTAAAGAACCTAGTTTTTAGGTTCCTTATGAATTTTAAATTCTTCCTAAAATAGATCATAAGAAAGGAGGGAAAGTTTTAGTTTTTTTTTTAAATATGAATAATTTCACATAGAATTAAAAACTTTAGTGCCTAAAAACTTTTTAGACTTCTGTTTGGAAATCAAAAAAAGGAAACATTTAACACAATTTTCTCCTCTCCAATCTACAATGCGCCTCTTCACATGGACAAATTTCAATGCCGTCTCTTTCAAACAACTTTAAACTTATAAAAAACCATCTCTTTAAAGACTCATTTCCACTTTCTTAGCTTGGACGCCTCCTTCAAACATACCTCCTTCTAACCTACAGACAACACAAAAACACTTACAATAGTTTCCTTTGACTGGGCGAATATTTGAGGGATTGTAATCTTCAATCAACACTTCCATAATTTCAGTCCAACAATATTCTTTTATATATGCAACTATTTGATCTCTTATGGATCTTTTATGATGATTGAAAAAAAAAATGGCTCTGATACCAAATGAAGGAAAAATAGAAAAATAAAGTGATCTGCTGATCACAAAACAAGCAAACATACAAAAGCCCCAAATTGCCTTAGAGAAGAAGAGGAAGGGCATCAATATATAGAGTTCTAGATTTACAAGTGAGTTATGGAACACAACCAAAATGACCAATAACTCAACCATAATACTAAATGCAAAACAACAAAGTCAAGAAATGCAACTACAATACTTAATGAGCCCAATGGGCATTATAAATATGTCAAGAAAGGTTGTTGCACATGTTGTAGACTGATATGTGTTGATAAATGTTGTCACATGTAATGTTGTTTGATGAAGATCCATAACACTGTAAGATGGAGCATGCAAAAATAGGCAAGAAGTTCAGGTAGCATGGGAGATGGATGGTGTTCATAAGAAGAAGACATACGTGGCAGGGTTTCTCTAGGTTAGGCTATTTTTTGGAAACTTCAGTATTGTTCTACTAGCCCAGAATCCACAGAAAAAGGTTATATCATGAAGGATGACAAAACTTCAAGTTGGGGCCTCCTTTTATTATATTTTAAAATCTGGATAACATTTCTAGGTTCTAGACAATTTTTTTTTTCATTGGTTACTGGAGCATGGAATATTTGCAATATGACTGAATGTGATAAAATATCAAACAAGTTTCACTTGATTAGTATTGCATAGACCAAAAGAAGAACTAGCATCCCATGCATTTGGAAATTGATTTGTTTAGGATTAAGCATGCCATTAGTGATATAGTTTTACTGACAGCATGTATGAGGGACATAAATTATTGGTTATGGTTATCACAATAAAGGATGTAGGTGCCAGGTGGGCTCAGTAGATCTAACTGGTAAGTAACTAAATTATATCTTAGTGGGTGGAGAAGCCTATTTGGTGGTGGTTCCCATATAAAAAAAACTTTCTTTAATAATGTAAAGTTGTCTTATTCTTATCAAGGCTAGGTATCTTTCGTTTCTCTTCAATTAGCTCCAACTTATCATTGTTAATCTCTATGAGAAATTAACATAGATAAACAACCATCAGAGAAAGTTGAAACATTTACATAGCTGATGTGGCTTCTAAATAAAAAGTTTGTTTCTTGTCATACAGTGAAGCTTATTTGAATTACATGGGAATTATGTACCTCTTTTCAGAGAGTTTAAGGTTATTCACATTATTTTTTTTACAACTAACCTTATAATATATGGTTATAAATAAAGTTTTCCAAGATAAAAACTTCAATCTATTAAGAAAAGTTTTCCCCTAAAAATCAAGAAACAAAAATAAGTTTTTTTTTTTTCTTTCAGATTTTATGTTTCATGGCTATTTCTCTTTTCCCAGCACTTCCCATCTATTAGAGCATTTATGAGGATCAATCTGATCAAACTTGTATACAATGTAAAACTATTTTTTTAAATTTTAATCCTGCTAACTACACTTGCTCAGACTGAAAGAAAGAAAACTAAAATGACACTAGAACTAAGTTCTGATATAATAGAATAGAAAAAAATACCTTTTGTCATATTTTTTGAATGTCTAACACAATCATAATGTAATATTAAAAAAAGCATTCTTAATATTTATAAATTGACTTAAAAATTATATTTAAATGTTACCTTCAATTTCCTATTGGCTATGAATTCATTTTAGTCCTCCCAAGTGCCATGACTCTAAGGTGTGGAAAACATGGTGCTTATATGATTTGGTGTATGGATGTAGATACTAGAAGATTGCATTTTGACTTTATTCTACAAGATTTGCTGCTAAATTTAGCTAGAATTTTAGGTGTTCGATTTTAACTACGTTGCTTATTACTAGAGAATCTAAATTGGGCACATAGATAACAATTTGGGTGGGTGTGACTCGTGAGGAAAGGTGGGGATGATTTTGGGTAATGAATTGGTGTATATGTTGATCAATACAAGCCTTGTGTCGCACCCTCAATTCTCATTGTTCCTTGTGGTTTAGTCCCTTGGGAGTTGAGTGGCAACTCTATTTAAATTTAGGTACATTTGGGTTTTTTTTGGGTGTTGTATGGATTGGTATTTGCTTGGATTCAATCATTTAGTTTGAATGGGGTGTTATGGAATTTGAAATGGTGGGATGGGTTTGTGTTAAATTGGGGAATTCTTCTTATTTCAAGGAGTAATGTGGGATTGTAGGGACTATGTTTTGATGACATAGATGGTGGATTCAGAAAATAGTAGTTTTTATCAAGGTGCTATTGAAAATTCTCTTGCTTTTTCTAAATATTTGTTGCAGAGGTTGATGATGGAGAAGGAGGAGAGTGGGGATGAGCTGGAGTTGAATTTGGGGTTATCGTTAGGAGGATGCCATGCCAAGGAAAAGAAAGAGAAGGGGGTGTCTGTAAATTTATATTTTGACCTGCATATGAAGGATTTTAATTTTGAGGGTGGTGTAGGGTTAGAGAGAGATGATTATGGTCATGATGATTTTGGGTTGCAAGGCCTGATAAGAATGAATTATTTAATATTGTGATATAAGAAATTGGGAGGACTGAAATGATTTTGTGATATTAAATTACAATGTGCAGGAGAAATTGGGAGAATACACAAGAGAAACTAGGAATAAGATGGGTGATGTGAGCATAGGATCTAAGGAAAAAACCCATGAAACAATGCAAGCCTCTGTTGAGACTACAAAGAATATGAAAGACAAAACATAGGAGAAGTGGGTTCTTTTTTATTTGTAAATTTTTTTCGTTGCTATTAAGATTAGTTTGTTTCCTTCAGATTGAATTCCATTTCTTTTTCTTCATATTAGGTTTAGTGAAAGACAACACATATGATGCAATAATCAAGGCATAGGAAAGCCTCACACAAAACTATGATAATGCAAAAGAAACTATTGGATAGACTATCCAACAAGCAGGCAAAAAGGCTAAGCAAACCAAAGCAAGGGTGAAGAAGTCAGTCTATAGAGCCATTGATGGCAAAGAAGGCCAGTGAAATGAAAGAGTCTATGGAGAAGAAAATGGTGGAAGTTGCAGAACAAACCAAGCAATCCTTAGAAATAGCCCAATAGCAGGCAAGGGAACATGCCTGCTAGATGGTTGAGAAGGCGGGAGAGAACAAAGAATCTGTGGAGAAGAAAATGGCGGAAGCAACAATTTTTTTTGCATCAATTAGAATAAAAATGAAAAAAAACAACAATAATTGTATTTATGCACTGACTATTCATTGAATAAACCAATAAGGATTCAAACAAGACCTTGCTCCTACATCTCTTCCCATGTTTAAGTGTTGCATAGAATAACCAACATGGAAGAGTGGAACTTAGAGCTAAAAACACACAAGCTTTTAAAAAAAAAAAAACAAACGAGAATAAACAAAAATAAAACCCAAAACTCGTCTGAAATTTCATGAATTAACTATGTATTCACTACTTGTGTACCCACCAACCCTCCAACACATCTCACACAATTTGCATTTAATGCATTAAACATGCATTCACTACTTCAATACCCAAAACCATTTCCAAAACTCGCAGCTTAAGTATTTTCTAGAATATATAATGTCCCCCTATTTTCCTAATTTACTTAAAGGAAAATGAAAATTTGACCTACTTCAACCAATATAAAAAGAGATAAACCATAATTTTCAAGCACAAAAAATATGTGCTTAAATCTCAACTATAGGAAAAAAAAATAAAAAATTTAAACAATACAATTTCATGGGCCAAGCGACTATTTGAAAAGAAAATGCAATGGATGCAATAGTAAACTTGCCTATTGGTAGGAACTAATTTAAATATTGAAATTAGGGTTATGATTGGTGTTTAAATACAATTAGTATTAGGGTTAGAGTTATGGCTCACATAGGGTCATGATAAGAGGTCAATTATGGTTAGGATTCAATTCAATTCAATAATGGTTAAGATTACAATACTATGATAAAGGTTGGGATTAGCTTGGGTTCTAGTTACAATTATGGCTCAATTATGGCTAGGATTTCATTAAGATTTTGACCTAGGGTTAGTGTTCATTTAAGGTTATGTTTTTGGTTCAATAACAGTTAAGGTTACAGTTCAATTGGGGGTAGGTTTTAATTAGTGCTACGATTACAATTAAGGGTAAGTGCTCAGTTACAATTATGATTAGGGATCATTTAGGGTTATAATAAAATAATACTATTATTAGTATATAATAATACCTATGTAAACCCTTTTTGAATATGAACCCTAATCAAAATGTAATCATAATTGTAATCCTAAACCTAACCCTATTCAATCCCCAATTTAGGTTCAATTTATAATTTGGTTAGGGTTGCACTTGTATGGTAAATTTTGGGATTACCATGGGTTCATGTTCTACAATAAAGCTTGGGATTATGATTATGATTGGTGTTCAAATATAGTTAGTGTTAGGGTTAGAGTTAGGGTTCACATAAGGTTATAATTAGAGTTCAATTATAGTTAAGACTGTAGTAACTAAAATTAATTATAGACTCTCATTATAATTTAAACTAATTAAACTAAAATAACATTGAACCTTATGCTAACCCTAACCCTAATTGAACCCTTATTGAATACCATCCCTAATTGAACCAAATGAATAACCCTTTTAAAACCCTAATCCTACACCAATTTAATAACTAATATATAATCACTATTAATATAATTATTATAATATATAAATAATATTTATACATATTGTTATATATTAGTTATTAATTATTATAATATTATAATATTATAATTAACCTTATAAATTAATATTAATATTTTATTATTAATATTATTTTATTCTTATTATTATATATATAAGCATGTATATCTTAAAATAATCTATATAAATTAAGTCCAAGTATCTATTTAATATTAATATATTGTACTAAAATTATTATATTATTATATTAAATGAACCTATAAACTCTAAAACCTAAACCTAATCCTAATTGAAACCTAAGTAAATTGTAACCTTACTTAATCTTAATGATAAATCCTATCTCATATTTTATTGTCTTATAATATATTATATCATATCATATTAATATTAAATTAAATTTTTATATATTTATAATTATATTAAATCATATTATAATTATATTAATCTTTATTATATTATTTATTAAATGTATACAAAATATTAATATTATTATATAATATTGTAATATATTATATTTAAATTATTGATTATACATATCAATATCATATTAATTTATTAACTTAATTACTTAATTAATTAATATATTAATATATTATATTACTTAATTAATTAGTATATTAATATATTATATTACTTAATTAATATTTATTTTATTATTACCTCAAGAGGCAATAAAAACTCAACACATTTAATTTGACATGAAGACTAACTTCATTTTATGTTTTGATAATTAAAAAAAAAATTATGTGAAGAACTTTTCCATTTAATTAAAAGTTATTTTATATTTACTTCAAGAACTATTTTTATAAGTAGGTTACTTTATATTTTATATTAAAAAAAATTCAAATTAAATATATAAATATACATATGAAAAATGGAAATATTAAATTTATTGAACAAATTGTTTAATACACATTGTTTATATTAAAATATATTTTAATATTTTGCACATAGTAAGTTAAATAAATATAATATTTCAAAAATGTCATTTTATTCATGAAATCTATTGACTAAATTTAATATAAATTAAATATTTGAAGAATACCATTGCATATACATATTAAGATTACATTTTCAATATTTAATTTTATAATTGAATACATATTTTAATACACATTTTTTATATTAAAAATATATTTTAATATATTTTTAATATTAAAAAATATATATTTAAGACATTTTTAATACATATTTTTTATATTAAAATATATTTTAATATTTTGCATAGATTAAGTGAAATAAATTTAATATTTCAAAAATGTCATTTAATTCATGAAATCTGTTCACTAAATTTAATATAAATTAAATATTTCAAAAATGCCATTGAATATACAAATCAAGGTAACATTTTCAATATTAAAAATACCAACGATTCCTGGTGATGGTGCACAGATTGGCCCAACCGATTCTTGGAGGTAAAAGGTGGGGAAATTTTCTAAAATGGGGGAGAAAAGATTGGAGTGAAGGATAACAGATTCTCAAAATTTGTGCTTGATATGGGATTAAAAACAAGCAAACAAACCAACCAAATCCAAACCAAAACCAAATTATCAAAAACAGTTCTTGATACGGATTTGTTTGTTTGGAGGATAGGAGGAAGCATAAAACTTCTCATGCCATTTTTAGCTAGGAAAGGAATACTTAAGAGACATGCCAGTGGTCTAAGTGTGGAGAGCTGAGAACAATTTATGTCTGAAGAATTGAAAGTCTACCATTGAAGATTGCCAATAGCTAAGAAGAGTCAATTTTGGACTTTTGAATCACCTACTATTGAACACCATTTTGAGCTTTAGGTAATCACATTGGTGTATGATTTATTTATTTATTAATTCTTTAAGAAAAGAAAATAGAACTAATCTACTGTATGTATCTTGTTACCTGTCTCCAACCTTGCCTTTCTCTCGATATGGTTTAACTAGAACACACACACCACACACATAATAAGGATTTCCTTTGGCTAGAATGGTTTTTATAGTTTCTAAATAAATGAATGTAACAAATCCAAACATACATATTTGTTGATAAGGTATCCTCACATCGTGTACAGGCCCATAAGTCTTGATATTGATCCATAGTGCTTATAAGTTGGACAACATCCAAGATTTGGAGGGAAAATCCAATCAGACTGGAAAAGCCAAAAAAGAATCTATAGATCACAAGTACCTAAAATAATTTGATACATCTTGCTCTGTGAAAGTACTTTCCACAGGAAAATTCATGTATTTTTTCTAAGAACTTGAATTCAATCCACTTAAATAATTATACACGCTTATATATATTTTCTTCTAATTATTGCCATTTCAACCAATAATTTGATTTCTTCCTTTTGCAGCAAAAACTACCAATGGTCTGAGTGTGGAGAACTGAGAACAATTTATGTCTGAAACCGAAAGTCTACCATCGAAAATTACCAATAGCTAAGGAAAGTTGATTGTGGACTTCTAAATCACCTATTATTGAACACCATTTTGAGCTTCAAGTAATCACGTTGGTGCATTATTTTTTTATTTATTAATTCTTTAAGAAAATAAGATAGAACTAATCTATTGTATGTATCTTGTTACCTATCTCCAACCTTAACTTTCTCTCGATATGGTTTAACTAGAACACGTGCACCACACACATAATGCGGATTTCCTTTGGCCATAATGGTTTTTACAATTTCTGAATATATGAATGTAACAAATCCAAACATACATATTTGTTGATAAGGTATCCTCACATCTTGTACAAGCCCGTAGGTCCTAATATTGATCCACAGTGCTTATAAGTTGGACAACATCTAAGATTTGGAGGGAAATCCAATCAGACTAGAAAAGCCAAAAAAGAATCTATAGATCACAAGTACTTGAAATAATTTGATACATCCTACTCTTTGAAAGAACTTTTTGCAGGAAAAGTCATGTTTATTTTTTGAGAACTCGAATTCAATCCACTTAAATAATTATAGACACTTATATATATCTACTTCTAATTATTGCCATTTCAACCAATAATTTGATTTCTTCCTTTTGTAGTAAAAACTATAAAGGCCTCTTTTGAATACTAGAGGGGACAATTAATTTTTAACTTCAACGGGAGAAAGTCGTCCCCAAATACTCAAACCAGCTACATCTTTAGAGATACATCAAGCACAAGTAAGCTTCTATTTCTACAACCGTGAAAATTTTACTATTTTGAAATTGGTTGAATAAGGCTCGACTAGTTGAGCTCATTTGGAGTTCGTTTGAAAAATTCTATAGGGATGTGAAAATTTTGGATAAAAAAAGGTTGGCATGTTTTGTTTCATTGGTTTTGTTGGTCATAGTCGAGGAATTTTCATTTACCAAAATTTTATGTGTTTTAAGAAATATTTTTTCCATAAAATCATGAGGAATTGAATGGTTGGATTTCCTATTTTTGTTACATTTTTTTCTTATAAAATGGAGAACACAGGATTTGGAGTTAGTTTGGAATATTTAGTGGCACTTGATGAAAACTCTAGGCTATTATTCTATCTTGTGGCCAACCAATTTTGAAATTCTATCTATTTTCAAATCTATATAGAAAGCATATTCTACACTCTTTCGGTTGGCATTTCAATGAGGCTCTAAGTATAGGTATTTATGCCCAAATCCATATCAAAAAATTACATGTATCTTAAACAATTGTGTTGAATTTTGTTATGCTTGAACTATGAACCTTAGTTGAGAGCTAAAATAGAATAGAATAATTGATTGCAGGTTAAATAAATGGTCTTGATAGTGCATTTTCATTAGCTGGTTCATATTGTTCTTACTCACATAAAATAATGTATGTTAAATGGCCAAATGCTAGAATTTAGAAGAATTGTATTTTGAAAGGAAATTCCACCTTTCCCTAGTGACAAATGAATAAATGCCACATTTACTTATTTCAAATAAAGTATCAATCACTTAGCACTATTTAATTAGCACACAATTGATCATTTTAAGTTTGGCCAAAGGAAATCAAAGGAAGTTAGGATTTCATTTACTCATTTGCATGAAAAAAAACTAAAAGAAATGTAAACATAATATTGTATGATTTACAACAGAAGACTCTATAGACCAAGCTTTATGTCTTATGATTTTTGGTGTCTTGGTTGAACTATCTCATCAAATCTAATCGAATCCAAACATGCCACATTCTACATGCTTGAAACATGAGTTTGAGTGTTTGCTTAGGAATCTCAATTTTCATCGAACCATTAGAACACCCCCGGACATTACACAATAAACCAATTAGCGAATTTTTTTGGTTTATTGTTTTTTCTTGTAAATGTGGAATTTGATGTTACATTCATTCAAACAAATTTAATTTTTATAAGCATGCTTTGTTTCTTTAGTTGTTTTCATCTTTTTTTTTGTCTTCCTCGTATTCTGTGACAAGAAGCTATTAAGTCTCGCTATAAGGACTCAACTTCATTTAAAAATAAAAATGCTTCTAGCCCAATTCAAGGCATTCTAATTTCAATTACTTGCATGTATAGTATTCTTGTGTTGGAATCCCTATTAAGATTATCTGCATATTCGTATTGGTCTTTTTGAATAAGTTAACTCAAATATTTAATACATGTATTCACCTTTGATATTTTTCTCCCCTACTATAATTCTCCCATTGCCTAAGAGGTCACTGGATTGTTCCTTCAACCCTTACATTCCTATCATGCCAAGCTTTATGTCTTCTTCTTCACAAAGGTCTTGAATCTTGATGTTTTAGTTATTGCCAAAGTTGTGATGTGGAGTTAGAACTTGGTATTTGGTTTCTATAACAATTTATTGAATGGTGGTCCTTACAAAATAATAATAATTTTTATAATTTACGTGGGATAAGCTTTTCAAATTCTATCTTGTGGCCAACCAATTTTGAAATTCTATCTATTTGTAGATTTGCATAGAAAGCATATTTTGTGCTCTCTCTATTGGCATTTTAGTGAGGCTCTAAGTACAACTATTTATAAATGTTGGATAGTAAATGCTCCAACCACACTGTAATATAATAATTATCTTATGATGTAATATTATAATGATATTATAAAGTAATATAATAATTATATTATAATGTAAGATAATAATTATATTATAATGTAATAGAATTATAATATTAATTCAAATTTTATACCCAATCATTTTTGTGAGTACGACTAACAACAACACAAAATTCCAATTACTCTTATCTTGTGTTTTTTAGAAATGTTGGATAGTAAATGCTCCAACCACACTATTAGGCATGAAGTCGATTTATTCTGAAAGTATAATACAAATAAACTTTCCTTTCATTTGGTAACCAAACTTTTCATTGGATGTCTTTTTTTAGGTGATGGATTATCCCTTGCATCCATTGAAATCCTGTCTTCAGAATTGTTAATGTTGTACATAAAGAAGAACAGAGCCAACCTTTGACATATCCATTATCAATATTGTCTTTGTAACCGCCATTCTAGTGGGTGGCAGTTACCAAGACAATACTAATAAAGGAGATGTGCAATGATCATGTTCATTTTTTTTTATCATTGTTAATACCAAATGATCATGTTAATTGTCTACACACATTGAATTGCAGAGGATTTTTGACATTTGTAATACTAATGTCAAACCTTCTATGCCAGACATGGTATGAACTAAACAAACTACTTGTAAGTCGATAGCAAGGAATTTCAACTATTTACAATGTAAGAAGAAGTGAGAAGCATTGACCAATTTTGTAGAGGGAACGAATGTTGAGGGTGAAGGATGGTTGAAGGACAATGAGACCTTTTCCCATGCTATGCAAAGGATTCATGACGTGAAGGTAGAAATCAAGTGGTTCGAGAAAGTGGCTGCTAGCATACAAGCAAACTTCAACATGAAACTACCTCAAACCTATCAGATACCTAGTGAAGGTAGTATTTTTATTCCAATAAAAGAAAAAATAATGATGAGGAGCACTGTAATGCCCCGCCAAGCAACCCCAAAGGATACATTACATCTAGCATTTATGGCACCAAATTTTTTATTTTTTATTTTTTAAAAGTGCTTAACATACAACATAATAATCATACATCACATGATATGAAACTAAACATGAACTACATATAACAAATCCTTCGAGTTTACAAGACTACATTACTTTTCACAACAACTTTATTACATTACATGAAAGGTAGTATACACCAGTATTCATAAGATAACATGAGCATGGTTAACACATTAATCAAGGATTACAATATTACAATGTCGTTTCCCAACATGAATGGGAAAGATACAATAATATGGAATGATACATCTGAAATGAAGGAGTACAAAGCTCCAATACTAAATCCAAACTCTGGTACAACTCAGGAGTCACTGTAAGGTACAATTTTTCACTTCTCAAATGATGATTAGGTACCCAATGGGGTGCATAGCATGTTCCACCCAACCACGTGGACCCGAAGGCCCACCCCCCGTGCTAAGAGATGACAAGAAGGATCCCCAACAATAACCATCATACAGAACAAGGATACAAGACTTCACAACAAGATCCACAATAACATAAGGCAATCTTAACACAAGATATAACCAACACAAGATGTGCCCAACATAAGGAATAACCAATAAAGCATCAACATACAAATGCCAACATGTGCTTCTAGAGACCCAAGAATAACATAGAGGGAAACAAAACATACATGGTTGTTAAAGGAAGAGTGTCATCGTAATGTTGCATGGGTTACCCTGGCAAATCTTCCTAGGCCCCGACCCCCAACTTGGGTTACCCTGGTGACCTCTTACGAAACCCGGCCCCACATGCAATCCAATGCGGCATCAATTATCTTTCATAAGGATAAGACAATGACTTTGCCATTCCAGGCCTTCTCAACTCATCTCAAGTCCATACGAGCACTTGTGTCATGAGTGAGGCATTCACTTATATCTTGTTAATGTGTGATTCTATCCAAAACCCCTAAATAATTATTATCGTTTTCACTTGATTAATAAACTTCCAATGAGTTACCCTGAGACCAATTCCGGGTCTCGGCCCCCATTGAAAGCCACTCCCCTTATAAACAACAAAACTCAAAAGACGCTATTAGGGTAAGCCCCATGCACAACATATAAAGTCACAAGTTAAATTGCATTAAGCAAGGCATACATCATCCTACTCAAAATCTTCATAATGAAACTAATTTCAAGTGCAAGGCTAAACCCATAACATCGAGTACTAGACAAAATCATTTAACCACCCGCTTTCAGGTGAATCAACATTAAACTCAAATAAATACTTCAAGCTCAGTATGGGTTACCCAAGGTGAATCCTCCCAGGTCACCGGCCCCCATACCAACCCTTGCAAGTTTAAAAAAAAAAAAAAAACATATCCCCTCTAATCTCTGGAAGACTCACAAAATGCAAGGAATGAATACGATAGCAAGATATCAAAGAACTATTTTCACTCCACTCTTTACGAGTTGACAAATATAGAAATGAGTGATAACATCACAAGGAGGTAATCAAAATTTATACATTCATCTTGAAACAACTTCAATGACGAATTCACAATTTTCTCAGTAACCATTTGACACAAAGGACTCTCCCCATTAAGCATTAACCCAAAAAGAACGCATTACCAACTCAACCACGATAATCAAAAAGAAAATCATTCACATAGCTAACACATTTAGTCAAGCATAATAACCGCAAAGAAAAATATTTCACATTCAAAATAATCTCTCAACTTAACTATTTTGTTCGATCATTAATTTGTATCCTCAATCAGCTATCCAAAGATTAACTATTTCCCAATTTCAACATAATGCTATTTACATTATAAACTTCTAAATATTGAAGCAATCGCTGAAATATTATTAACATACAACTATAGGTATCTATATTAGAAATGTTCATCTATTTATTCTTTCGGAATTACTCATTTAATTAAGAATAAATAGAGTTAATTAATTTTTCTCACATAAATCTATCTACATAGAGCCACTGAAAGAAAGCTAAAGAAAGGTTTATCTTAAAACACCTACCTACTGTTTTAAATACACTTCCTTGCAATAATAGTCACCTAACTCTACAATAAAGATCACTCTATATACCTATTTATTTAACCTCCCACATGCAACACTATATCGTAATTCATTTTTATGCACTATTATTTATATATTGGTAAAAGCATTATTCTTTATGACTTCTCGTAATGAAGCTATCATTCCACTATCAAATGACTACTTAATACTCTATACTCTAATCCACATTCATATCCAAACCCATATTTATAATTTCCCTTAAACTACTCTTTACATTCACAAGGCCTAATTCCCTTGTAAGAATATTTGACCCAAGAAAAGAAACATCTCAATTTCTTCTAACAATGAACCTTCTTTTTGTCGACATAACATTATAGATTCAATGTAAAGGTATTCTCTCCGCAAAGAACCTAGAAGTAGTTGGATTGATCGCCATATAATGGTACATGTCTTTTTTTTTGTAGGAGACAGATCGCATCCACCAACACAGAAGGTATATGCAAGGTTGAAGAAGTTGGTTTGGCGATGGCTTATTAATCATGGTCCTCAAATGGCCATTAGATTATTTTAAGAACCTCCGGGTATGTTCTAATAATCACGCTGCAACCATGTTCATCTCCTAGTTTGTTGTAAGAGATATTGTTTGGAAAGATGTGAACCACTTCCATCATTTAAACTGGTTCGATATTATTATGAATAATAATGGCGATGCTAAATGAAACAAACTGAGAAATTAGATTGCGCTATATCATTAATTTTCAGGTGCTACAACTGCAATAGATTGCCAGTAGAATCTAGCAGGTTATTTAAATATCTAAACTTCCTTTTATGTTCAAGTGTTGCAACTAAGGCTGATTGAAATGAAATCAGAGAGATTATTTAAAACCTCTACATCTTTTTTTTTTGTACTGCAATATGTGACAGGTTGTCAACGAAATCTGGAAGGTTGTACTCACCTCTACAGTTTTCTACGTTCAAGTGTTGCTGTTCTGCTAGGTTGCAAATGTTATCCCCAATACTGAAGGGAAGGAGAAAGGTGAGGTGCAAATACGTGACTTAAGGTTAGGCGAAATAGTGTACAACTTTTCTTTTTGATACTATTCGCATTTCTGTTGGGTAGTGAGTTTCCAGAGACGTGCTCAAGTTGAAGTTTGGAAATTAACTTCACCACCATCAATGGAAAGCTCTCTATTATATTAGACATTGACAATGTTTATTTCCAAGTGCTGCATCCATGATAAAATTATTAGTAAAATCAAGTAGGTTATATATATATAACTTCCTATTTTGATCAAGTGTTGCAACTGCGACAGGTTGCCAGTGGTTTCAGGGAGGCTATTTAATTTTGTACACTGCCTCAACTACAAATGTTGTAACTGTGACAGGATGCCAGTGATTGCAGCTATGACGAGTTGCCAATGATTTCAGGGTTGCCAAACTCAAAAGGAAAAATTATAGGGCGGCGGTTTGACCGAGGCTACGTGCATCTATAGGAAAAACGTATGAAATATATATCAACAAACAGGGATAGATCATTGGAAGCAAATGATGACTTTAATTGCAGGGTAACCACGCTGTAATAAAAGGATTCTAAAATGCCCAAGGAGAACGAGGTAACGTTTAAGAAGATATGGGTTAATCACAAAGGAAAGAAGAGTCTACGCCAAAGTTTTCGTGGAGAAAACTACAAGAATCTTCTGAACAAAACAACTCGGTTAGACTAAAATCCGCCAGTTAACTTCCTAAAACTTGATTTGTATTAGAATATATATATCATACGAATCTGGACTAAAACGTTGGAGTTCGTTTAACTAAGGGAAAAGTACAGTACCATATAAGCTAACAATCTCATGGTTGAGCAACGTCCTCAATGGGTAAACTTACAGTCATGAAATTTCTATTATTATTCTACAGGAGATTGCACAGAAAAAGGTTGAACTACAAGACCTCTAAACTCGAGATCTTAAGATATCCTCTACCGATTGCAGATTGACATAATAAGGTTTTCAACAGTTCTGAGTGTCGTCTTATCTAACATAACAGGAATATAAATTTGTTTTTGATTCCCTCCAGAACTTAATTGGAATAGAAAGACACCAAGAAATTGAGACTGAACACAACAAATTTTTGTTTCCTTCAGAATTAAATAAAACTGAAGCAATAAAAAGAACCTGGACTTTTGCTTGACCGAAATGAAGTTTGCTGCAAAGCTTCCACCTTCAGTTTGCAACGATAGCCCCTTCTTCAACCCTCCTGTTAAACTGAAAACTTCCCAACCCAAGAAAATTCAAAAAGATGCAGAAAGTTCCAGAAAAAAAAAAAACTTTTCAGCCAGACATTCATGGCAAGCATAAAAAACCCCCTAAAAACGTGCTCCTCGGCCAAGATCCACTATCTCTCCCCCTTAACCGCCTTAACATACAACAAAATCATTGGTAACTAACTAAAAGTTCCTCTCTCAACTCCCCGTATGCAACCAATTATCTCGGTATGAAATTAAATTCATTCCCCCATGTAAGGAAACCGCAACCAAAAATTATGGAGAAGACTCTCACTCCAATTCGACATGCATGTTCGCTATG
This sequence comes from Sequoia sempervirens, assembly GCA_007258455.2. Lineage (NCBI taxonomy): Eukaryota > Viridiplantae > Streptophyta > Pinopsida > Cupressales > Cupressaceae > Sequoia > Sequoia sempervirens. Next base: position 35,385 of record VDFB02386411.1, on the reverse strand, counting down.
AGTTTGTTCACCAAACAGAACAACTTCTTTGGCAGCAATAAATGTAGTGGTAATTACAGCAAGAAGAGCGTGTGAAGTAACTAGATCTATTTGCCAATAAAGTAGCGTAGGGATCACTCATCCTCTAAATCTTCCTACCCTTGAGAAATTAATGCAGATCTGCACATATGACTAGATGTTCAATTGTTTTTCTTATTTAATTCGTTGATGGCATGATTAAGTTCACACTCTGAGGTCAGCAATGGACTACTGTGTAGAACAGTGGAAGAGAGGGAAACAGTACAGGGCTTAACCAATTAACTGTATGTTATTACTGACACTGAGAGGAAGGCATCTACATTAGAAAACACTGATCTTCCAAAACAATTGACATATTAGCACATTTCATAATAATTTATTTATCATATTGTTTATTTCTTACTATTTTAAATTATAACCTCCCGCTAGATTTAATTATAATGCCATAACCATATATAATCACTACTATACTTATATCAATTAACAATTTTATTATGATATAATAATCAATCAAAACTCAAATCAAACTAAGCAAATCAACTTAGCAACATATCATTCAATACCCAACTTCGTAGCGAGACAAAAGTAACGCATGACAACATAGATGGAAAGACACTACAAGCACCTACATGGGAAATATCCTCCTAAAATAATTGTAATAAGTTCTTACGAATATGAGGATTATACAACTCTAACACCCTAAAGAAAACCCTTATGCAAATGTTGACAATAAAGAAAATATTTATGCAAAGGTTATTGATAAATAAAGTACTTATGTGTAACTGTAACTCCAAGTACAAGACGTGAGGTTGGTGAACCTTTGGTTCCAGGTCTACAATTACAATACATGTACTCCTATGACGCTAAAGTTAACTATCTGTTAAATATTGCTAGAAAAAGTTTTGAAATTGCAATTTTGTTCAAAATTTCTATGATTATTAATTATCTTATGAAGCTTTCTAAACATTAGTACCACTGCTATCATCTCTATCTAGAACTCACCAACCTCCTACATTAAAAGAAATTTGATACCAAAAACATGCTTACACTTCTCTTTGTAGTCTTGTTAGCTTTGAAAATTCAATTAAAAATCATACAAAAAATTTCTACAACTTAGAATCATCATATCTTTATAACCTGTTACTTATTTATGAGTTTCATTTATTGTTTAGATAATGGCTACCCACAATGAATATCCTTCCAGCTAACCATCAGTCCAACAACTAGAAGCCCTTGAGGAGTCAATGAATTCAAACACACATGTGCCAAGTCCGATAGACAAGTTGTACACATCAATTGAAGCCCATTCAAAACAAATCATTAGAGAAATCCATGATGCTACACTACTTGCATGTGGAGTATAACAACAAGAGATTGATGACATGAAAGAAATTTCCTACAAATTACATACAACATGTAAGAAAGTTGCAGGATTCTCTAGTTTTTTAAGAGAACTTTATTATGATGAGCAATATGAGGAACCAAGAGCTGCAAAAAGCACTATTGAAGAATTTATTTTGTACTTGTATGATAATTAGGGTAGACACATGTGAACCATATAGAGGGTTGTTCCGTGGTTGGTTCACTCTTATGAACAACATTTTGATGTAGACTTTCAAGTCTATTTTATAAAAAAAATGTTCATATGTGTTGTATGTAGGTGGCAACCATGATTGACTTAGTCTTACGAATAATATTTTCATATAGACTTTGATGTCTACTTTTGCAAAAGACTGTTGATATAATTTGGATGTACATGGCCTACTTGATATATAAATAGTCACAAGATCACAATAATGAGGGCATGTCTTCAAGGACCAATATCCAAAACACAATAAAGGTTTCATTTTTTTGAACTTTGTGATGAATTTTTTATGTTTTTTTTTTCAACAAACAATATACAAATCATTTACTTGAATTAATTTCATACCTTTAATTTAATTATTTAATTTCTAATCTTTAGATAAAAAAGGGAATAGAATTTCATTAGTTTGATAACTTGAAATTTATTCGACTAATTATACTTCAACTATACTTCTTATTTAATAGTTGTGTAAGTTTTTATTCTATTTAGAACCTTTAAATTGCAATAGTCTTTGATATTAAATGAAATTCATTTAAAAGAAAAGTAGATTTACGATTGAAAAACATCAATTTTACAAATCCAACTTCAATTATTTTCTAGATATGGTGTGACTGAGATTGAATTTTGAATCAGAGGAGCAAAGAATACAATATCAAAGAGAATATAGAAGATGACGACAGGAACAAATGACATATGTTGAAAGGGAAGAATAGAAAAAAAGACACAATGAAGTTGAAAGAGAAAGCTATGTTAGACGAAGGGTAGAAGTAACAATACAAGATGAGATGAAGGTAGGTGTACAAGGAAACATACAAAACCAAAATGGAATGCTTCACGATGATTTCAAAAAAAATCAAATACAAACATCAATTACATAAATTGATAACACCAGGCATGTATTATATCTCTCAAGAATGCTACCTAGGAATGAAAGTATTTCACACCTCTAAAAGTGTTGTTTGTAATAGATGTCGTCAAGAGAAATGGAATCATAGATTTTCAACTTTAAATAATATGGATCCTGGGCCACAACTAGAAGAGCTTGTGAAATTGACTCAAGTAGAAGAAATGTTGATTGCACGTGTTAGCCCAATATTACAAGTTACCCATGCAGTTGGTGGTTAGTATAAATATAGAGGACACAATAAGTTTTCCACAAAATGTGGAATATGTTTCAAATGTTTTGCCACATTCAATAAGAGATTTTCCAATCATCATTGTTTGAAGAATCGATTAACGTGGCACAAATTATAGGGTTGATGCAAGAAGTTGGGTCCACAAAAAGCTCAAAAAGTGGAATTGTTTTTATTGTTTTTCAGAATTTTTCACACTTGGGCTGAAAATTTGAGGCACTTACACAAGAATCTTAAAAAGATTCAGTAATATGAAATTTAGCATTTTGAATCTAGTTTCCAAATATGTAAATTATTCAAATACCCATATTATAGAAATTAAATTTTGATAGGGATCTATAAAAAACCACTTTTTAAAAGTCCATTTTTTTTACCATACCATGAACGTGTGCATACACCACTTTTTGACCCAAATAAAAGTATTTTTCTAATTACTTTTGGGGAAAGAGAGCTAACAACATGAAGATTGATGAGGAATTTTTTTTATAATTTTTTGTTGAATATTTTTTTTATTGAATTTTTATTGGCCTTAATTGTTGTTTTTAAAAATCAATGTGTATGGACAACATAATTGGACCTAAACTAAACATTTTTTGAATTTTTTTTTCATTGTGTAGAGAATTTTTTGAAGATTGATGCCATATAATTTCTTTTACAAGAAACTTAACCAAAAAAAAGTTATTAAAAAACAAAAAAAGCTTGATATTTCAAGTTTAAGGCCTAGTTTGCTTATAAATTAATTAAAAAATAACAAGCATAATCCAATCTCAATAAAAATTATATATGAAAAAACTAGACATTGCGTTCTCTAATGGGTTTTGATTTTATAGATTGATTCAGAAAAAAAGTCCATCAACCATATTGCCAAAGTTGGACATTCTTCTAAAATCTGCCTTAGTTTTTTAGTTGCAGGTCAAAGGCTAAGGCTTGAATTTCCAAGAATTTCCTAAGCCTAAAACCAAGGCTACATGTGGGTTGGGAATTCAATTTTTAAATAATGCATGTGCATTATTAAAACGTGTGCACATTATTTAAATGAAACACATATACATTTCATAACACATATGTGTTATCTTATTACCCGTTGGGTAAAGGTAACGTGCATGCATTATATAACGTGTATCCGTTCCTATAATAGAATGCGTATGCATTTTATAATGTGTACATGTTTCTTAAATAACCGTTTTTTCCCAATTTGGAAAATATTGATAAAACACATTTTTTCTGCAACATTTCTTTTCTGCAGTATGGTCCGAAAGCGCCATTTTTTGTGTTTTTTATTACAAATTTGTCTTGTGTAGGAAATATTCTATTCAAATTGTTGGAAGAGACAAGTGCAGGTTGAATTTTCTGAAGTGGAATCAAGTACAAGAATATTTTACAACAAGATTTGGAAAAAAAGAACTTTTGGATGTATTCATGGTGTTTTTGTACTTCAAGGTTTATAGAAGGATCTTCATACTACATAGTTTTGTTTGAATATTTGAAGGAGAAGGCAATTTGAAAATAGGTTACTTGAATCATTTTTTTTGTCATCAAAAAGGGTTTGGTAACCATGGGATCAAAGCAAAGACAAATTTAATGTAGAAAGTTAATGACACCCAAAGAAATTCAAGAAAATAAAGAAATGGAGGCAAAAAGACAAAGGGATAGAAGAGAAATGGTTTGGAACATCAAATGAAAAATTTGGAAGCATCTAGTTCCATGAATGTTGAAGAGGAAGCCATGAATGATGAAATGCGTGTAGACGATGCAAATGTGAAGATGGTGAATATGGAAGAAAATGCAATTATGGAGACAAACCCAACTATGCCTTTAACTTCAACTTTAAATGATATGGAAATAGTACCTATGCAAACAACTTCGAGTATGTCTTCAAATCCACCTCTCAATGATATGGAAAATGCACCTATTCAAACAATCTATCTAGGTATGTTTTCAAACCCATGTCTTGATAATATTGATCTTGCTTGTTTAGATGAAGTTGGATACACCATTGATGATATCAATAATTCTAGGGTTGAAACAATGCAAAAACAAAAAAATGATGAAATTATATCTTATGAGAATGAAAATGAGAATGAAATCCCTTTTACATTTGAAAATGAAACCCCTTGTATGGATGAAGGTGAAAATGTTTTTTTTACAATTGAAAAATATGTGCTAAATAACCTTCGTGGTAAAGTTTCTTAGAGACAAATTAGAACTTATGGAAATAGAATATATAAAATGTTTTTTTATAGAAATAAATTAAGATTCCAATGTCAACTCATGGTGCAATTGTTGAGAATGTCAAAAATGAGAAAAGTGATGAAAAAATTAGGTATTTTTGTAAAACCAGAAAAGAAAGATGATTCAGTAGAACAAGTCATATCTAGTGTTTGTAATGCTATTGATTTTATAGGTAAGAAAAGTTGATCTAAAGATAAGAATGTAGCTCATCGTGCAATAATAACTTCTCTAGTTGATAAAGCAACTTCAAATAAAATAATGTTAATTAAGATTAGTAAATGTATAAAAGTAAATCCTAAAACGTTTCAATAAGATTTGCTAAAAGAAGAGAAAGTATTGAAAAGGATCCAATTAATCAATGTTGGAGTTTTAGTGGTAGACTCCCAAGATCAGACATGAAATTAACTAATGAAATTAAATCTTTAATCGATAAATTTTGGCATGATAATACAAGAATATTGTGCCTAACTTTAGAGATGTCTTAAAATTGAGGGTGGGTTCCAAAATTTGTGAACCTCATCCAAAGCATCTCTTAGATATGACTCAAATTGAATTATATAAAAAAAATTAGATGCTTCAATCTTACCATTGAATATTAACATAGGTCAAAGATCATTCAAAAAGTGTAAACCTTGGTATGTTAGAATTAATAAGCAATGAATCTCTTGTTGTTGTAAGACTCGTGTACAATTTTGTTATTATTATGATAGTTTTTGATATATATGATGCACATTGCATGCTAACCAAATTATGCAAGACATTTGTGGTATTAATATGCTACCTGAAAGAATCAAAGATTTTATAACAGGTTTGTTTTGTGAACCCTCTAATAGAAACTTATTTTATTTAAAAGCATGTGTTTTTGGAGAATGTGATAGATGTGGTAACTTTTCATTATTAGGAGAATGTATGCATGAAAGTAGTTTAGATGAATTTGGACAACAATTAGTGGATGTAATTTTTTTTTTAAATGTTGAGTATTCTTTAAAAGATGGAAAAACTGGAAAACATTGTGAGCTAATTGTGGAAAAAATTAGTGTGCATGCATTTATTAAAGAATTTAAAGATAAGATTGTACCTAAATATGTTCAACACTCTCAGTATGCTCATTGGCTTGATAATCAATTTTGTTTATGTAAAAGCACATTCCCAATTGGAACTATATTGTCAATTGTTGATTTTGCTAGAAATTATACTCTTGCTCCACAAGAAGAAATTAAATCACAGTATTATAATTTAGTGCAAGTAGCTATATTTGATCATATTGTTTATAGACATGCAGATGATAGTAGAGAAGATAATAGAATTTTTTTGAGAGAGTACCATTTTTATGTAAGTGATAATAAATTACATTCGTCTGAGTTTGTTCAATATTGTTTTGATATATTTTATAAAAAATTAAAAGAGAGGAATTCAAATGCTAGAACATCTCATATGGTCAGATAATTGCACGGGTCAATTAAAAAATGCTAGAATGTTTTATTGGTTATGTAGAGTTCACAAGGAAAGTAATATCCAACACATATGGAGTTTTTCTGAAGCTGGTCATGGTAAGGGAGAACATGATGGAGTAGGTGTGTGTGTGTGAAAAGAGCTCTTTCTATAGAGAAACTAAAATTTGAGGATGCTGCAAAATTTAGAGATGCACGTGCAATTGTAGGTTGGTGAAATACCAATTTATCTACAAGAACAAGTGAGAGCTCAAAAATTCGATGCTTCTTTTGGTTAGTTGAAGAAAATGATATTTTTTCTTGACAAGATTGTGAAACAATTAATGGATTTGCAAAATGACATTCGTTTAAGAGTTCAAATGCAAACACATGGACAATATTGACAAGGGAGTTGGAATGATTTTGTCAATTTTGTATTGTAGGTGATTGGGAGGCATGTGAAAATATGGAATGGGTCAAACAATGGCAACAAAGAGAGTTAACACCTACATCGACACATGTTCAACATGGAACGACAATTGAAGATAATCAAGTGTTCACATCAGATGATTATGATCGTGTTGTGGATCTTGTACAAGAGGGTACATTATTTATTGAGTTGAATTTTATATGTATGCATGTTTATATATGTGAATTAAATATAAGTCACTCTTTATTGATTTTTTAATTTATTTTTTCAGCACATATGTATGTTGTTGTTGCACCTGAGGGGAATGAAGAGGAGATAGAGTATTGGTTGGCTGGATGTGTTGAGAGAAAGCATAAGTTGGTACATCCTAGAGTGGATGATAACAACTTTGAGTATCTAACTGGTTCAGTGGTTTTTGTTGGCACCTGGCTTCAAAAATATTTGATAAGAATGGCTTTCCTGCATTTGAAGATTATGAAAGACACAAGAAGATTATACATTATTCACATTTGATTTTGGCAACCAATATAAAACTAGTTAGATATCAAGGGAGGCTTGCTAATAAAGTTTTATGGACACTTTCAATGGATGATCATGAGACAATCATAGATGCATTACAAAAAAGAGAGGATGTACATGGTACAAAGGAGTTAATAAATATTGGTAAGTTTATAGTTGTATATATATATAATTGATATATATATATTTGTCTTTAGTCATTTCCTAATTAAAGTTTTATATCATTTTTTGTTTCAGGTCTCCCAAAACTAGATGCTTTATAAAAAAGAGAGGAGATGCACATATATTACAATGGAATTTGAATCTAGAGACATGTAACTATATATAGTTCTAGATACATTTAATTGATAGTATAAATATAAAACTAAATTTAATTCATTGTCATTTTATAATTTTTTTATAACTGATTTCATATCCCCTTAATCCATTCTCTTAAAAACCCTTAAGCCATCCTCTTGCATCCCCTTAAGTCTCTATTAATTCCCCTTAAGCCATTCTATTAGGACCCCTTAATCCATATCCTCGTATATCTACCCTTAATCCATCCACTTGCATCCCCTTAAGTCACTCTCTCAACAACCCTTAAGCCATCCTCTTAGGACCCCTTAATCCATATCCTCATTTATCTACCCTCAATCCATCCACTTGCATCCCCTTAAGTCACTTTCTCAACACCCCTTAAGCCATCCTCTTAGGACCCCTTAATCCATATCCTCATATATCTATCCTTAATCCATCCACTTGCATCCCCTTAAGTCTCTCTCTCAACACCCCTTAAGCCATCCTCTTAGGACCCCTTAATCCATATCCTCATATTTCTACCCTTAATCCATCCACTTGCATCCCCTTAAGTCACTCTCTCAACACCCCTTAATCCATACCCTCATATATCTACCCTTAATCCATCCACTTGCATCCCCTTAAGTCACTTTCTCAACACCCCTCAAGCCATCCTCTTAGGACCCCTTAATCCATATTCTCATATATCTACCCTTAATCCATCCACTTGCATCCCCTTAAGTCTCTCTCTCAACACCCCTTAATCCATCCTCTTAGGACCCCTTAATCCATATCCTCATACATCTACCCTTAATCCATCCACTTGCATCCCTTTAAGTCTCTCTCTCAACACCCCTTAATCCATCCTCTTAGGACCCCTTAATCCATATTCTCATATATCTACCCTTAATCCATCCACTTGCATCACCTTAAGTCTCTCTCTCAACACCCCTTAAGCCATCCCCCTAAGTCACTCTCTCAACATCCCTTAAGCCATTCTCTTAGGACCCCTTAATCCATATCCTTGTATATCTACCCTTAATCCATCCACTTGCATCCCCTTAAGTCACTCTCTCAACACCCCTTAACCCATCCTCTTAGGACCCCTTAATCCGTATCCTCATATATCTACCCTGAATCCATCCATTGCATCTCTTTAAGTCTCTCTAGGGTTCATGAGATGCTTATGGTTTAAGGTTTCTATGGTTCATGAGATGCTTAAAATAACAAATCTATATGGGTTTTAAGGGGTTAGGGTTCATGAGATGCTTAGAATAACAAATCTATATGGGTTAATGGTTTAGGGTTCATCTCCTAGTCTTTAGGTCATCTGGTTTAGGGTTTATAGTTTCTAGGGTTCATGAGATGCTTAGAATAACAAATCTATATGGGTTTTAAGAGTTTAGGATTCATGAGATGCTTAGAATAACAAATCTATATGGGTTAATGGTTTAGGTTTCATCTCCTAGTCTTTAGGTCATATGGTTTAGGGTTTAGGGTTTCTAGGGTTCATGAGATGCTTAGAATAACAAATCTATATGGGTTTTAAGGGTTTAGGGTTCATGAGATGCTTAGAATAACAAATCTATATGGGTTAATGGTTTAGGTTTCATCTCCTAGTCTTTAGGTCATATGGTTTAGTTTTTAGGGTTTCTAGGGTTCATGAGATGCTTAGAATAACAAATCTATATGGGTTTCAAGGGTTTATGGTTCATCTCCTAGGATTTAGGTCCTATGGTTTAGGGTTTAGGGTTTTAAGTCATTCTCTCAACTCCCCTTAATCCACCCTCTTACATCCCTTTAATTCATTATATCAACTCCCCTTAATCCATTCTCTTACATCCCTTCAAGTCATTCTATCAACTCCCCTTAATCCACCCTCTTGCATCCCCTTAAGGAATCCTCTTAAAGGACCCTTAATTCATATCCTCTTACATCCCCTTAATCCACAATCTTGCATCCCTTAAGTCACTCTCATAATTCCACTTAAGCCATCCTCTTAGGACCCATTAAGCCATATCCTAGGATTCATGCAATGCATCCCCTTAATCCATCCTCTTACATACCTTTAATTCATTCTATCGACTCCCCTTAATCTACCCTCTTACATCCCTTCAAGTCATTCTATCAACTCCCCTTAATCCACCCTCTTGCATCCCCTTAATCCATCCTCTTAAAGGACCCTTAAGTCATATCCTCTTACGTACCCTTAATCCATAATCTTGCATCCCTTAAGTCACTCTCGTAAATACCCTTAAGCCATCCTCTTAGGACCCATTAAGCCATATCCTATGGTTCATTACATGCATCCCCTTAATCCACCCTCTTACATCCCTTTAAGTCATTCTATCAACTCCCCTTAATCCACCCTCTTACATTCCTTCAAGTCATTCTATCAACTCCCCTTAATCCATCCTCTTACATCCCTTCAAGTCATTTTATCAACTCCCTTTAACCCACCCTCTTGCATCCCCTTAATCCATCCTCTTAAAGGATCCTTAAGTCATATCCTCTTACATACCCTTAATCCAAAATCTTGCATCCCTTAAGTCACTCTCATAATTCCCCTTAAGCTATCCTCTTAGGACCCGTTAAGCCATATCATAGGGTTCATGACATGCATCCCCTTAATACACCCTCTTACATCCCTTTAAGTCATTCTATCAACTCCCCTTAATCCACCCTCTTACATCCCTTCAAGTCATTATATAAATTCCCCTTAATCCACCCTCTTGCATCCCCTTAAGCCATCCTCTTAAAGGACCCTTAATTCATATCCTCTTACATACCATTAATCCAAAATCTTGCATCGCTTAATTCACTCTCATAATTCCCCTTAAGCCATCCTCTTAGGACCTATTAAGTCATATCATAGGTTTCATGACATGCATCCCCTTAATCCACCCTCTTACATCCCTTTAAGTCATTCTACCAACTCCCTTAATCTATCTGCTTACATCCCTTTAAGTCATTCCATCAACTCCCCTTAATCCACCCTCTTGCATCCCCTTAAGAAATCCTCTTAACTCCCCTTAAGGCATTCTCTTAGGATGCCCCTTAAGCTATATCCTCTTAGGTCCCCTTAATCCATCCTATGGAAAACATAATTTTAATTTGTATGGAATTTATAAGATCCAATTTTCTAACTTTTACTATATATTGTTCTTTTCTCGCATGAATTATTTACTTAAATGACTCATAAAAACTATATTTACTTTAATTACATTAATTATTTTTGCAGGTTCTCATCAAGTCGGTCTACCATGTGATTGTCACTGTAAAATTATTTTATCAAGAGACTATGTAAATATCAATTTGTGGTCTTGACCTAAAAGTTGATAAGCTTTAATTGTATCTACATGCACACATATGTTTCATCATGTTATATAGTTGTATTAAACATCAATATACATTATATATGTTTCTTTGATGTATGAACTCTAATGAACTTATTAGTCACTTGTTAAATATCTTATTCCAATTTTATAGATTATACATTTCATGTCTTGTATTTACCACATTTTATATAATTGTTCAATTGTATAGATTATACATTTTTTGCATACAAAGAGATAGATTTTTGTTTATTGATTCAAATATTTGCTAGAATTGAAAAATAGTTAAAATTACCTACCCTTAGTTTATTATGAATATTATCTAAAATATTTAACCTGAATGTTTTAATTTGTCACCTAACCATGTGATAAATTATATATATGAAATTTGATTCTAGACAATAATTTATATAGTGCATGTATTACTTGAAAATTAGATAAAATATCTATACATACATGAGTGCATATAATCATCAAAATGAACATAACATGATCATAATTGACTACATATATAATCATCATATTAAAGTCAATTGATATAAATAAACAAAAAAATGATAATATTAATCAATATAATGTATGTGAAATGGTCCATGAAATAACATGTTCAAAATGTATATGTCAAGTCCAACACATATATTTAAACAAAAATCTAGAGATCTATAGTCCATAAAATTTAAAACCATCTAACTATCAGGATGATTGGTCATATCAAGTCTCCTCTTTGTTCTATGTCGACTAGATGTACCCACATCATGCTGTAAAAGAGTACAAGAAACTTGAAATTAGATTTAAAGTTATTTAGAAATTATTTGGATATAATTAAACATATTTAAACTTGAAAATATAAACTTTTAGATAAAAATAAATTTAATTAAATATCTAGTAAATACAATAAAAATGATTCTTAGCATGCATAAATTACCATATGATCATGTGAATCTACTGGCACATTTTGTTCAACGGGTAGCATAACTATCAGTTGAGAAGATCCAAATGCTTGATCTACTATATCCTACATATTCATATAAAGCAAACAATATGTTAAAACCTCAAATGTATATATATTTAAAAGGTCCATAAAAATGTATAGGAGATTTAGTAAAGTTTACAACCTCGAATGATATGACCTCATGATCACGCACTTGAGATTTCCTATGCATAAATGTTGACGATGTCTCAGGTACACCCGTCATGGGTATCTCATGAAATCCCTGCATATAGATGTACAACAATTTGTATAGATAAAATTCACACATGTGTATGTAAATGAAAAAATTAAATTAGAGCTATGATGTGTATTTAATTTAAACTTAACAAACTTTTGAAAGCACACACCTAAGATGATTTGTGGTTGGTTAGTACTAGGTATCGTATGACCTCCCTACATCTAGATATAATATATCATTTCACACATGTACCAATTCAAATTAAATTAGACATATCCACACAAATTATTTAATATATATTGGTTCAACTACCTGACCAAAAGGTGAGCCCATATCTACAACACTCGACATATAGACACAATCATATTGAGTTCTAGGAATCATATTGAGTTCTAGGCATCATCTAATCATGCATCTACACTAAACACTTTTTGAATTAATATTATATTATATGTATAATTTGATGTTAAATTATTTACATGAATTTTGCACATTTCAAACAAATTAAATTTAAGTTCAAAAGATGAACATACTTGTGTAGGATGATCCTCAGACTATAGTAAATTCATATGTGACTCCGTCCTAGATGCATGTGGGTTGAACCTGAAGTGGATGCCTAAGTATTCCCATAGCCCGAGCCTCCATGCTCTCTATTGGCCACTTCAGTTGTCGCATGTGTAGTTTGATGAGTGAGATGTATTGAAAGAAAACTCAATGCTCCTAATGTCGATAACATGGTCTACTATTGAAGTGCAACAGGAACACCAGGAGAAGGAAGAGGAAAAAAAGGAGCAATCAGAGCACGTCGTTCAGGATTGACACGTGCTCCTAGTCTATGTTGGGGAATGCCATTCCCAACTCCCTGAAATGACCTCATATCAAAATAGTTGGGTTTTAAACCCAACTCAAACTCAACCCATAACTTTCTCAAAAAGTATAGGGGCACCTCAAAATTTCCATGTGGTGGATTATCAAACACCATCCACCATCTATTCCAAAAATGTGCAACTATCTGCGGGTGCCTACACCATAAAATTGAAATTCATTTTTTGGTGGGTGGAATTGGTTGGTTTGTTTGGGGGTTAAAAAAATGTTGACACATTGCTTGTTTTGTAATTTTAAGGTCATTAAAATTTTCTTTATAGGAAAATCCATTTGCATATCTAATTGTCTCCTCTCTTCACTCCACTGATGGAACCTATATAGGTCCACATCAATAGATAAAAAAAAATCAACAATATTTTGTATCTTAGATGCAAACCATGCAAGATGGGGGGGATTCTAGGCTCATTTTTCATTATATCTATATTTCCCTAAATCACAATAAGGTTTTGTCTAATTCTCTCTCTCAATTGAGCCTAATCTACTATAGGGGGTGGGGGGGTTAGGAGGTGGAGAGTGTGGAGGTGTGGGGTTTTTTTGTGGTGGTGTATTTGGATGTATGGGATCAGTAGGAATTTGTGCATCAAGCATAAAATCCTCTATGTTAAATTCTGTATCCATGTGAATGTAATGAAATGACAACTGCATGTTAAATAATTAAAAAATATATATAAAAAAACTAATTAAATAATGCACACAATTTGAAAGTTATTTAAAAATCACATTGAACATGTACAAATTCAAAATAAATTTCATTTCAAGACCATTATATTTATAACATTAAAAAATCCATAACATTATTTAAATCCATAGCATGTACACATTAAATTGAGTCCAGTGTGTGGTTGTTAATATGAAGGGTTTGTTGCTACTACCAACTCTTAGAATGCAGCTAAAAATGGAGATAATTGTCACACTAAGGTCATAAAATTTTAATATTTAATCCTACCTACATGTTACTTAAAACTAATTATTGAACACCTTTTAGTAACCCTTCCAAGAAGAATCATCAAGTAAATCTAAAATATAAATCCACTATATAATTTAAATCAATATGTATACTACAATTAAGATACCTAAAATATCTAAGAATGTACTAAATTACATTTTGTGTACATGGAAAGGGAACTCATATGTTGAGTCAAGTATAAGTGCTTCTACATCAAAACTTTGTAGAGGATGACATATTTGTCATAATTCATCTAGGATTTTTTATGTTAAACCTTTAATAAATGGGATGGTTCAATTATAAATAGTTTTTAGTTAGATCTATATGTGGTACATAGGATACCTCTCAATGAAAATAGGGAGGTAAGTTCTAATTATAACTCTAATTTGTAGAAATTAAATTAGGGGGTTTTATTAGAACCCTATGAATGAATGCACTATGTCATTGGTTTATTAAGTGAATCCCCTGAAAGAAGGCCCCATAAACTTATTTTTAGCTGGATATCACTTGATACTTAAACTATAGCCAAATTTGATGATATACATTAATTTATTTATTTAAAATATAAATAAAACCACATAGATTAAGGTAAAGACTTAAGATTTAAATTTAAATAAATCATTGGATCAACATTTAAACTAGGAGTTGGATAAAATGTAGATCAAGAATTGAGAGCACACAAAAGGCTACAATATCAACAATGAGGCTTCTTTGAATCATTATTGGAAGAATTAAATAAGAAGATTAGTTAATAGAGATTGTGTTCACATGAGGTGAGGAACCATTTAATTTCTATAGGTAAAGGACTAAAGAATGAATTCAAACAAGACACATGTAGATATATAACTTTGATTTCTCAAATTGGGTGTTAATAGGAGGTTAAGGGTTGTTTAGAGTGTCTTCTATTACATATATAAAGGTGGAAAAAGAGAAGGAAAGGTCCCCACTAATTTAGTTTATGAACAACTCAAGAATGAGTGTCAAAATGAGTAAATGATGAAAACCATGTAGTTTAATTCAAGTAAAAATTATACTAGATTCTATTTATATATTAGGATTATTGTTAGACAAGGGTGCTCAATGGAGTTCATAAATATCAAGCCTATCATTAATTAACTAATTCATCAATAAGTAATTTATTCTTCTAAGTTTTTATGGCTCTAGAGCTTGATCTTTTGGGGCAAGGGGAAGTTTACTCATAGGTGTATGGTTGTTTCCCAACAAGAGTATATCTATAGAGCTAAGGTATATCGATTATGAATACATGTATTTATCAAGTATGACAAAATTTAATTAAATCCAAGGATAAATTAATTTATCTAAAATTTCAAATTTCATGATAAGAGACATGTAAGTTCTCTATAGTGGGACAAAGTAGTTAAGTAGAAATTATAAGTTTAACACTAACATTAATTTATAATCTCATTCATTGTTTTCAAAGCATACTAAAGATAAGAATAAAAAATTAATAGAAGACATTCAAAGGGACACATAGATATATGCTAGTGGTAAAATCACAATGTACAAAATAAACAAAGATGAGCTTGAGCTTTATTCACTTATTGAAAATGGATTCTTTAAGTACAAATAATTCACTAAATTTTTTAGTTGTACACAATGAAATCATATTTATACATGTGAATTGGTGTGCATGATTTATCATGCAAAAATGGAAGAAATTTTAGATCTTTACTATACCTCCAAGGAGGCATACTTCTAAAATTATGTGAAGTGAACTTAGTTAAGAACCAATGACAAGGAGGACACAAAATAAAACAAGGAGGGAAATTTCAAAATTAAAATTACTTAATGAGAAAGAGCAACATGATCCTAATGAGATTGAAACTTGTAACCATACTAAAAAATGAGAATGTTTAAACTATAGTTGATTATGGAAATGGTGTAACATAGCAACATGATCAATCCTAATTAGATCAACCTCATAAATTTATGCTATGATTTGTTGAACTAGTTAAGAAACATCTCCTCATTTCTCAACACAAATGGTTACATTGAAAGTATTGACTGTACAAGTTCAAGTTGCACTATCTAAAAGGTGAAAATATTAGGGTTTTAGGTTTAGGTTTTAGGGTAAATAGGGTTTTAGGTTTATGTTTTAGGGTTTAGGTCCAAGGATTAACCTGGGTAAATTAGTTTTTAGGGAACTATGTTTTTTGGAACCTAGGGTTTAGGGTTTTGATTTCTAAATTAAATGTGTTCAATTTAGGTTTAGTTTTTATGGTTTTCGCTTTACAATTTAATGTTCTTTGTTCCGTTGATGTTTATGGTTTTTTAAATGTAATTGAAAAACTATAAAATATAAAACTAAAACAAACTAAATAACAATTACAAAACAAAAATGCAAGATATAAAGGAAAAAAATGGCAAAATTCAATGAACCTAGAGGTCGCTAAGGTCAGTTGTGTCGATGAGAGGAGGTGGCAGTGAAAATTTTCTTTAATTAGGTCCTTCAAAATGCGTACATGATCTTGCTTCTCCTTCTCTGGTGCAACTCAAACTGACAGGTAAAAATGAAACACAATCGCTTTTTTTTTTTAAAAAGCTTTAAGAAACGTGTACACGTTATGAATGTGTACGTGTTATGAACGCGTACGCATTTTATGTTTGTGTACACAAATATGAACACATACACTTCAAATTTAGGTTCAGGTACCTGATCCATAACACATGCATTTTGTAAGAACGCGTACATGTTTTGTGTGAAATTTTTTATTTTGGCCGAAACTTCCCCTCTCCGTGGACCCAACTTCTTGCACTTACCCTATAACTTCATAGTGAATAGCCTGGATTGTGTGTATAGGGAATTAAAATACAAAGTAGACCATGACAAGTTTTATTCAGATGCCAGAATCAATGAAAATGCTCTAAATGATCTCATAGGAAATTCTAATGAAAATATATTCAACAAATTACAAATAGTGAATATGGAATTTCATTCTAATTCAAATGAAATTGTATTTGTGGGTCCAATCATGGAAATGGATCAAGGAAGTATAATTGAGCACACTACATCAATGGCTTCTATGCCACCTAATGCTCAAAGAGAAATGGAATTGATTCAGGCATGGGTTAATAACCCTGATGCAAATTCAAAAACATTGATTGATTGGTCAGGAATTGGTTCATCTCCTATCAATGAATATGTCACTCCAAGGTTACTTGATATGGAATTCCCAACATTGTTCCCTGATAGTAAATGTGATTGGTTAGAACCATGAATGAGGAGAGTGCATCTACATGAATTTTTTAAGCATTTATTATGTTATAGGGACCATCGTTTTGGTTGGCATCTAAGATTTTGATATTTTATGATGAACATGATAATGAGACACCGTGCACAAAATTCTTCAGTTGTATTTTTCAAAAGAAGCTTTCAAGACATGCCAATCACCATCAACGAGTTGTGTTAGCATATGGAAAACATGCCACAGTCCCATCTAGCTGACAGGTTAATGCGATTTGGAACAACATTGAGGGGTACAAGGTCATACTGGACACAATATCATGCAAAATTGATTGACATGCTTCATCAAATAGGCTCTCCTACACTATTCTTCACTTTGAGTGCATTGGATCTATATTGGCCTAATTTGCATGCACTAATGTCAGGAACATTGCCAACTACTCCATGAGAGGCTCAAATATGGAAAAAACAAAATGTTATTGACTATCCTCATATAGTCACATAGTACATGCATTTAAGAAATTCAATGTTCAAAACAAAAATACTAGAAAAAGGAATGAAAATTAGGGATTTTTGGTCTAGATATGAGTGGCAAGATAGGGGCTCACCACATGTGCATGGATTCATTTGGATACATGGAGCACCAAATACATGGAAAACTTGGATTGGTGAAATCAAGAGTAATGAAAAAGTGCAGAAAGATATTTCCATTCTATTGTTCAAGCATGGAATCCTAGAAAAGATCCACATCATCACAACATCCATGCATGTTGAAAATAGTAAAACATATGCATATCATATAGCCATAAATGATTTGTAGTTTATCACATAACTAATCAATTTATTTGTATATCCAATTGTAGGCATTCCAAAATTCTCCTCAACTTCCATGTCTGAAAAATACAAGACAACTTGCAGAGATAAATGTTGATCATGACTGGGAAGAGCTACTAAATTTTGTAGAGAGACACATGGTCTATAGGGAGGGTGCATGCCTATGAAAAAATGAGGAACAATGGTTTGTAGGTAACAATTTTCATAAGTTAAAATATTCATATTCAAATTAAATGTAATATGATTCTAAACTACTAAAATACATTACTGATTCATATTCATAATAGTTATAATGCTCCTTGGCCATTAAATTTGGAGGGATCCAAATTATATGAAGACATGGAAATAGGTGAAATTTTTTTGAGCCAGCTAGGAATGATGACAGAGTAAACTCACACAATCATTACATATTGCAATTGTGGAGAGAAAATATAGATTGGCAACCTGTTCTTTCCAAACATGATGTAATCAAATATATTGCAAAGTATGCAACAAAAGAAAAAGAAAGTTCAGAAACATACCAATAGATGTTGATGCATCTTGCAAACATGGAATATCCAGATGGTTTGGCGGCAAAAGCATATAGAAAACTTTTGACTAAGACTAGATCATAGAAAGAGACATTGGAGCTCAAGAGATGTGCCACATGCTACTTGAACTTCCATTGGTAGAGAGCAGTAGAAGGTTTATCAATCTAAATGTGTCACATGAGGTGTTCAACCCCATAAGTGTAAATGATGAAGAGAACAATGAAGAACAAACACCTTCTTTTATTCAAGGATATAAAATAAGGCCTTTGTCTATGGAAGGTGTTACATTAGTTGATGCAACCAAATCATGGATATATAATCCTAAAAGAAGAAGAAATAACAAATAGGAGCCAAGACAAAAAGAAGCTATTGTTAGAGTATGTCCTAAATTTTTATCCATTCCTCCATGTGAGTTAGATAAATAGATCAATTTTTGTTATTCAAAATTATTTTTGTACAAACATTTTCATGATGTGGATAGAGATATTGGATAAGACAAAACTGGGAGTCATTCCATTATAGCCCTTGGCATGTGGAACAAATAGAAATTGAAGAACATGATGAAAACATTAGTGATGCTGAAATTGAAGACAATAAAGCTCTTCAAAGAAATACTACCGAGCATGAATGGGAAATACTATCTGGACTACATCATGGTCAAAATATACAAGTTTTTGAAATAGATATGTTGGGAAGGAGATATTTTGATAGACAAGCAAATTGGTGTAATGAATATCATGGTGAAATGTATAAGAATCAAGCAATGAACTTCATCAGTAGCATGAGAGAACATGGATGTCTCATACATGACGAAATACCATAGCCTATGAACTACACAACCCTTAGTGACAAACAAAAAATGGCACTCGATATAATCATGGCACATTACCATAATAATCAAAATGAATTTCCCTTGTTGATGATAATTCAAGGAACAACAGGGATATGAAAGCCATATCTAATTGGTGCTATTAGTCAAGCTCTTCAAAATGCAGCATATCCCCATCCTTCTCCTCTTCTATTGCTTGCACAAACTAGAGTTGCAACATTCAACATAAGAGCATCCATAGTTCATTCAAAAATCTGAATCCTAATCAAAGATTTTGCTCAATTGGAAGGAGCAAGGCTCATAAGTTTTTAAGAAGAAATAGCAAACATCAAGTACATTCTAATTGATGAAATGAGCTTCATTGGTCAAAACTTGCTAGAAAACATTGATTCTCAGCTCCAACAAGCATTCCCACAAAATGCAAATCATAACTTTGGAGGTAGATATCTATTTGATTAACCAAATTAATTATTTGATATTGAAATACAAAAAAATCATGTAAATGACAATTGTATAACTATAAAGTTCTATAGTATTCACAATAATTGTTATCAATCTTCTATCAGGCATATCTATCATTATTGTTGGAGATTTGGGTCAGTTACCTCCTGTTAATGATAGACCAGCATATGACAGCAACACGCGAGCTAAGTTGCTATGGGAAGAATTCAAAACTATGGGTACTTTGGATAAAATATTCAAAAAAGATGGACAAAACATCCATCAACAAAGATTTCGTCAACTTTTGAAAAATCTAAGAGATGCAAACCCTGCAATCGATGATTGGAAATTTCTTATGACAAGAACCACTATTACATTAGATCTAGCAAGCAATCATGAGCTTGACAGTGGTGTGCATTTATTCTCCACAAATGAAAATGTTAATAACCATAACAAGAAAATGCTATACTCATTGAAGCATCCTATTGCACCTAGTATTGCAACAAAATCAGAAAGTAGTAATGCAGTAGAATAATACTCAAATGATGAGTTGGATCTAGAATTATTGATATGAAAATATGCCAGGGTTATGTTAACCTCAAATCTATTGATACAAGCAAGCCTTGTCAATGGAGCTTTAGGATATATACGAAACATTGTATACAAAACTGGAACTAGTCCACCAAAACCACTAACATATGTAATGGTTGTGTTTGATAACTATTCAAGAATATCATTTGATGATTATAACCAAATACAATTCCAATTATAGCAATACAAAGGGGCAGGGCAATCCAAATTTCATTAAGATTGGCTTGGACATTGACAATTCACAAATCATAGGGTTTGACTCTATCAAAAGCTAATATTGATATAGGACCAAGAGAAAGAATGGTATTGAAATTTGTAGCTATATCCCGTGTAAAATGCATCGAAGGCTTAAGAATTATGCCACCGTTCACATATGACTGTTATGAAAAAATGAAAAATAGTAGACAACTTTCTAAGAGAAAGGCTAAGGAAAACATATTGAAAATATTAGAAGATACTTGATGTAACATGCATAAGTTCTTCAATTTTGATTCCATGAGTGTCAAATTCCAAAATGTAATATATCTGTATGATATTTAGTTTTATGCTACATTCAATTCTTCTACTATATTAAAAATTCAACAAATTATAAATGTTTCCATTTACTCTTCCAAATTTTTTTTGTCATGTTCAAATTCTATTGAATACTATTTTTCTTATATGATGATGATGCAGGCATGAATCCTAGGTCAACAATCCATATAATCACCCAATTACTGGAAAAAATGAACCTCCTACAAGAACCATTCCTATTGCAACATTGAATTCGTACCAAAATAGATGGTCAATAAAGGCAAGAGTCACAAGAAAGGGTCAACTTCATCATTTTAACAATGCAAAAGGAGATGGAAAAGTGTTTACTTTTGACTTGATTGATTCAAATGGTGGTGAAATAAGAGTAACATGTTTTAATGCAGTTACAAAAAAGTTTTATGATCACATAGAAACTAGAAAAGTGTTTTTCATCTCAAAAGGGAGACTCAAACCTACACAAAAGAATTTCAACCAATTAAAGAATGAATGGGAAATCTTATTAGAAAAAAATTTGATTGTTGCATTGTGTTTGGAGGAGGATAGCTTTATACCAAAACAACAATTCTATTTTACACCGATAAGAGAAATTGAGAACATGAAAATCAATTCTTTGGTTGATATCATTGGTGTTGTTTTCTCAATCAACACACCAAACACAATATTCAGAAATCCACACAAACTCAAAAAGGAACCCTTCAACTAAAAGAAATGTCAAGTTGTATGGTGGAATTAACAAGGTGGGGTGGTTTCTGCAATAAGGAAGGTCAACAACTCCAAGAAATGTGCAATGTAGGAACTTTCCCCATTCTTGCTATAAAGGTTGCACAAATTAGTGATTTTGGTGGGAAATCTGTGGGAACAATTACTACAACCCAACTCCTTATAAATCCAAATCTTCTAGACTCACACCGATTGAGATTGTGATTTGATACATAAGGGAAGAATCTCCATTCTCATTCTATTACAAATGAAATCTCATCTGTAATAGGTAAGAAAAATGCTGCTATCACACAAATATAGGATTAGGAACTTAAGTAACTCGGGTAAACCTTATCGATAGGGTATGTGCGTGATCATCATGGAAAATAGGCCCCTTAAGTGGCAAAAATTCGTAAAGAACCGTGCTAGGCAACTTGATGTGTAAATTTGAATAAGTTATATATATTATTTCAAAAATATGTAAGAATAGAATTTGTAGAAAATTGAACGTGGCTTCCTAAACCACTAGATTTTTTTTTTTTAAACAAAATCAATTTGGTGAAAAATTTGAAATTCCTTAATGTAGTAGTACTTAAATTTCAGGGAAAAAATAAGAAGTAGGTGTCCTGGTCAATTCAATCTCTAACCAATAAATAAATGATAATATTCTTTTTTTTATAAGATTTTAGATAAGTAGAGTGACTCATGTACCGATGTGATGTGCATTAGCTTTTTTTTGTAATTTTTTCCAAGTAAATAATTACTTATTATTATTTTATTACAAATTTTTAAAAATATAAAACCTCTGTGATGTCTAACTCAATCTTTAACTCTACCCAAACTCTGGCGTGAAATTCATTTTTTTTTAATCCTCTAGTATACAAAGCATAGAATGTGACACATGTTTTGGATTCAAAAAAATGTGATACCATTTGAAAGTTATAGATGTTTTTCAATCAACCTACCAATCAAGACTTTAGTTGTAATTCAAATAGAAAATGAATAATAATTATTTATTAAATTCAAAGTAAAGCGTAATTTATATTGGTGGAAGGATGAGAATCTCCTTTAAAAACCCTTTTCGTTTCATTAATTTTGGGTAAAAAAAAGTCGTTAGCCACATACCCTACAAATACCCATCATATCGCCACTTTTTGGCCCATCATGATCCTGCACATACCCGATAGTGATAAAAAGCTACCTTATCTTTCATAAAGGTAGACAGATTTTGTTATACAGCTTGCCCCTTGAAAATTGGAGGTAGGCACTACAAAAATAAGGTAAGAACTAATGAAAATGGTTAGTGGTATTGTGGAAGATGTGATAAAAATTTCCCTAAATGTGATTATAAATATATATTTCGATGCAAAGTGCAAAAACATACTTCTTTCACTTGGATTATTCCTTTTGAAGAAGTGACAGAAGAAATTATGGGTGTTACAGCAAAAGAATTGAACATTTTGAAGCAAGAAGAACAAGATGATGTTAAGTTTTCACACATTATACAAAAGGTCTTTTTCAACAGATACATATTTAAAATTCAAGTGAAAAGAGAGACTTATAATGATGAACACGGGATTAAATGCATAGTCATAAAAACAACAAAGTTTGATTATTCATCTAGAAGAAAAGCTTTATTAGATTCAATTGCAAAGCTCTACGTTTCATGACATTGAAATGCTTGAATGTATATCATGTTAACAATGTATTCATTTTTCTTTTTTAAATAGTGGATATATATCTAAGTTAGTTGATGTGATTTTTTCCGTGATATTGTTCTTTGTTGTTTTCAATACTAAATTTGATGAGTGATGAAAATTGATGAATTGATAATAATAGAGTTAAATGAAAAAATAAACTAGCATACATTTATTAACTAAACAAATTAAAAAGTATTTGAGTTCTAATTAAATAGAAATGGTAGATGTTGATGTTATGTTTTGCTTTTGATTAGAGGTAAAATACGGGTTTTGATGGGGCCTGAAACCCATTACAAAGATAAGCAAGCTACACTTAAAATAAACCATAAGCCATCAACAACCCCACAACAACCTCTAAAGATAAACATGACTACACACGCTGCATCTTACAAAAAAGAAAGGGCTTGAAACCCAATAATAACCTAGTTTTAACTAGGACCAGAAACCCAATTAGATACACACATAACTTGCCTGCATTTTCCAGACATCAACAAAGCAACCGCTTATGGAAGACACCACTAAGCCAAGAAAGATAATCTGCAAAATGGTGTAAGACACCATCAAACCACTAATAAAAAACTTGAGCAAATCCAAAAACCCCACCTCAATAGGGGAGATGAAGAGCACACAAACCACCAGGCCCAAAGCCCCTGCTCGAACTAGGAAGCCAACTTTGAAACCACCTCAACAGGAAGGAGCTCCCCTTTATTGGAGAGGGTGATATTCCCACCACGTCTACTAATGTACAAAGACTCTAGCACCATCAACCTCCACCTCCATAGGAGAAGTGCCCACTATTGCAGGAACAACAACTAAGGAAGCTAGAGATGAACACCTCCCAACTCCACCTCCATAGGAGCATAATCCACCTCCATAGGATCTAGGAAGAAGATCAGCGCAATAGCAGAACAAGTAGCCATACCACCCTTGGGAAAAACTTGATAAGAAGCCATCACCTGTAGACAATAGTCCTCAAAAGAAAACCACTGAACCTGAGGGGACTTAGCCCGCTAGGAAAAAAAGAGAAACAAAGAAAACCACCCAGCTTGTAGCAAAAAGGGAGAAGCTAGAGAATAGGAGATCATCACCCACAAGTAGCAATCCCCAAAAATATCTAGAGCCAAAGTATCCAACAACAACTCTGCATCAATAACCACAAACCCCAGAAAAAAAAGCTTCAAGGAACACCTGGGGTTCAAAACCACACCATCCAAGTAAAACGGAAAACCCATAAAAGGACCACAAGAGCTAAAAAAAGCACATCTAACACAAGAGAAATTAGATAAGAAAGGATATAGAGGCACGAGGCATAAAAGCCCCAACAATAAGCAGCAACCAACCAACTTCCAAGAACCACACAAGGGAATCCCTCCAACAAACCAAAAATACCCACCTCCCCTCTACCAAACACAAGGAAGATGAACCATCGAAAGAAAAAAATGTAAGCTCAAAAGACTGAGGAGGGAAAAAGGACAACAACTACCACTCACCAAGAAGCCACACAGAGACTTCACAGCTAGACAAGCAACCCACCAAAACAACAGAAAGTTACCCAGCCTAAACTACACATAGGAGTAGCCAAAGGTCACATAACCCCCCAAGAGGCTCATCCAACAAAAGCACAGGTGAGGCCCACCCACCAAGAGTTGAATGAAAAATGTTATGTTTTGTTATATACGAGTTGGTATTATTTTAAATTTGAATGTGTACCCTTATATATGGGAATTGAAATAAACAATGATAGAAACTATAATGAAATCATATATATTACTTCGAAAATTCATGTTAATGAAAATGTAAACATTTTTTCTCAAGTCAATAGGTGCCTTGATATTGATAACTCTTGACATTTTTTACATATATTACTAATTAATATATGTATGCTAGTTTATTTTTTATTGAGAAGTTAA
This sequence comes from Sequoia sempervirens, assembly GCA_007258455.2. Lineage (NCBI taxonomy): Eukaryota > Viridiplantae > Streptophyta > Pinopsida > Cupressales > Cupressaceae > Sequoia > Sequoia sempervirens. The sequence goes on along the minus strand of VDFB02386411.1, from coordinate 10,151 downwards.
TTTTTGTTATCAACATAGTAATAATTTATTCTTGTTATTATTTTGTTAAAAATTATTAAATCTTTTGTTTTTCTTTCTTTTGGAAGTATTTGTTCTTTTAAATTCTTTTGTTTTAAATGAATCATGTTGTTTGAGTATAAAAAATATTCATAACCAATATGCATTTTAACATATTTGATGGTGTGATGGAGACTAGGGATATAAATTTTGTAATAAATTCAACATATTAGAATTTTCCTTATAATGAAATTCATATTTTATCATATTTATTAAATTATCTAGAATACCACTTGACATGAGATATATATTTTTCTTAAGAACGACTCAATGATAGTTAAAAGAAATTGATTAAGCTCTACAATTATAAATTTAGCATAAGTTTGATAGAAGTTTATTTAGTTGACATAAAATAAGAGTTGGAGAATTATAACATCTTGTCTCAAATATTTATATATGTCGAAATTTATTAAACTACATATAAATATATGTTAAACATTGAGAATTATCAATTTACAAGAGATAAAAGATACCCTTGTTTAAATTTTATTATTATTTAAAATAAATAATATGTCAGTAAATTATTTAATATGTTACTCATATATTTTTATTGGAAAACTTATTTTTAATTAGTTAAATGGAAAAATATATTAATTTTTTTATTAAAATATTACATAAATTTATTTTTCAAATCAACCTATTTACACTTTTTTAAAATCTAAATAAACTATTTTATAAAGAAAAATAAATATTTTACATAAATTATTTAGGTTAATTAAATAAACACATTTAATTAAGCACATAATTAATCTAGATAAATGAATTGGAATTGCTAATTAAATGATTGAAATTAGATATATAAATTGAAAAAATAAAATGATATACATAACTCAATATTTGTAGACGGAGTTGTGTTGTGATAAATATCAAGACATGATTTGCAAGCTCTTGCAATTTTAGGACTAAGTTAAATATTTTTTTTGAATTCTACAAAATATCTATTTCTCTAATAAGCAATGTGAGTGCATATCTAAACCTTCAAATGAACCTAATTTGAAATTAATGTTCTTAATCTAACAAAATATGGACTATTAGAATTCATTGAGAGTTATTTCCTATATCTAAATGTGTGCAACAATTTTTTTTGAATTCTAAGAGTCAAATTATCCCCAATCACACTCATATCAAACCATCTTTATAATTTTGAACAAAAGATCCAAAACATCAAGCAAGCATATAATAGACCAAAACATAATATAAAAAATAAACAAATACAAAATAGATTTTCTTTTACATTATATAATCTAACTATTCGTCTCACATTCTACCATAATAAACAAATAAACAACTTTAAATATAATTCAACTAAATTCACAAATCAACAAACTATTTATTTGATATTGAACTATCAGGATTCAACCCATGTTTCATGAGTAATGGTTCACAAAGGTGAAGCATTGGACCTTCCCTAAGGTCACCCATCCCAGTACTACTCCAACTCAAACACGCTTAACCACAAAAATTTTCCAAGATTAAACTCTCTCTTAACTTGCAAACTCTTTATGCTTAAACTTCTAAATCATATAAATACTCCGAGTTCCACCAAAATGGGTAGTCAATCAATGTCATATCTCTTGTCTTTACAGTCAAAAATAGGAGGTACAAATAATGAAGCTCATATCTCTTGTCATATTCAATCCCTCTGAGTCATGCACAAACCACAACTATAAAACATAATGACGCTGCACCCTACACAGTGGAAAATATATATAATATAACCATCTGTTTAACATGAACATCTTGTCACAGGACAAAAAAATACCAGTCAAAGGAAGTGGCGGTGACTTTAAGAACATATAAATAATTTAGAGACGTGGGTACAAGTTGGGGGTGGCTAAAAGCCTAAAAAATGTGCAGAATATCTTGGACAGCCAAAAAGGAAATGAATAGTGGATGCTGCTCTTCCAATGGAAAGTAGAGGAATTGGATAAATATGAAAAATCAGTTTCTTGTCCAATCATCATAATTTGCTTGGGATGAAGATAAGATTAGGAAATGGCATGATTGGAAAATGAACAACCAAATTGATTGCAGTAGATTGTACACTGTTTCCACTCATAGTAGTTATTATAAAGGCTATTAAATATATGCTTTCAATTATATTGAAATAGCAACAAACAAAAACTATCCTACCATCTTTTTTTCATTGTTAATAAACAATGATATAACTAGCACTTGCATCCCAATCAGGTACAATGCGTATGTTGATAGGCTTAGAAAAATGTGTGCGATTGTTGTTTTCCGGCGTAAGACTGGAGGAGATTTTCCGACTGCTGTTTTCTGGAGTCAGTCTCAGTGGGGTTTCCCCACGTAATAGCCTATCGGCTAATAATTGTTTGAAAGTTTATGAATCTAATTGTGTAAATATTTTTTGCATCATTTCGGATCACTTCATGATCCATCATCAGAATGAATAAGAGAGCTCAAGGATGATGGATCACAGAATGTGATCCAAATTATTGATGCAAAAAATATTCATACAATCAAATCCAAAAACCTTCAAGCAATTATCGTTATGGATTGTGGAAAGTTGTTATCTTTAATATAATAATTATCAAATAATATTATTGGGATTAAATATTTTTAGTTTTGGTAGTGTAAATAAATTTATATAATTTTGTAGACGAATAACAACAATTGATTATTTTATTTTAAGTAATATTGATTTGTCATTATTTAATTTTTTTCATCTATAAAGAAAGAGAAATTTCATTAGATGTCGTAGTTGCAAGTATCTTAGAAGCCATGCATCCAAAATGTGAGAACACAGACAAGGCATGGATGTTGTTTAGAAAAATGTCTCAAAGAAACATATTGTCTCATGGAATTCAATGATTGTAAGATATGCACATTAGAAGCACATTAGAAGCTTTGTTGAAAAGGCTTTACAAACTTTCAAACAAATATAATTGGCATGTGTAAATCTAATTTTCAAAGTCTAGTCCTCAAATTATATATACTAATCAATTTTCATTTTAAAACATTCCACATATATGTAGGATGCAAATCATCATCAAGTTATAAAGTCTAAATTAGAATTGGAAACTTCTTCTATTCTTATTATCACACAACTCTTACCTTAAAAATAATATATGAAACTATAAAATTACAAATTCAAGAATTGCCTAAATAATATACTATTTTGAAACTTTTATTTCCAAGACATAATTTTTTAATCAATTTACATGAAGTTTGATCTTAAAACATAATTATTTAAATATAATTTTCTTCCCCTAATTAACTTATTATTATCATTATTTATTTTAATATTAAACTTACATCTTACCAGATGTATTAAAATACTTCATCTTTTAAACTTATAGATCTTATTAGGATTCTTTCCTCGCTTCATATTACTAACATGTATTTTTAGGATTATTTCCTCAATGCATGTTAGTAACATGTTTTTTTAATTAAAAAACAGAATCTTAAATGTATCATGCTTTATGTTACATATCACAATGTGTAAAGTCATGAATGCACTTTTAGATTTTATATTATAAGTGCATTGAGTGGGTCACTTAAAGTTAAAGTTAGTGACATTTCAAGTAATGTGGGTCTTAAATACTAGTGTAATGTCGAGAGTAATTTAATTATTTTTAATTAATTAATGTTGTAAAGATATAAGTTTGTTATTGCATACAATGAAATTTTTTTTGTTAATGTTAGAACAATTAGAAGGTAGGTCAAGAAAGTGATTAATTAGAAGTATTTATGCTACTATTTGTGAAAGTGAATTTTACAAAACGAAAGAAACATATGTTGACAAAATTTCTTGTCAATAGTTTTGATGGCTCTATTGAGAATTGAGGTGCATATGCATTCAATTTATATAAGTTTGAAGGTACCTCTCTTGGGATGAAGTTTAGAAAATTTATTGAAAATGAGCACTGGAAAATGTTCATGAAGTAGCTTGAATATTAGTTGAATGGATTCTTGCAAGTGATGATTCTAAGGAAAATAGCTTCCTTTTTATACTCGCATTTAAAAAAATCTAGTTATTGAATTCATGAATGATGTAAGGAAAGTGCAATTATTGAAGAATTTATATGGTAATATAAGTCAAAAATAAAAATACCTTATTTAAAGTGTACTCAAGGTGAAGCAAGTATAAAAAGAAGAGGAGATATAAAATAATGCTAAATATAAACATGAATAAATTCTTAAGGTAAAGCCAAGAAAAAAAGAGCAAGAAGAAATTTCTAGTAATTTTTAGCATATTGGACTTTTGATTTTGAAATCACATTCAAATGTCTCTAAAGAAGAATTGTTTAAATAGTTCACAATTGAAGAACCAAAAGAATAGACATTAAGAAAATATATATTGGGGGTATGGTTAATGGTGTTGAAATTCTAATTATTTTTTTGAATAAATGTTTTATTAAGTCACCTTCTTTGGAAACAAAAAATTTATTACAAGGGAAAAAACCTATCTCATCTATTCTTAAACAAGATAAAAAATATCTCATTTGGTGTCATAAGTAGATGTCAAACTTAAGGTGCGATTAAAAGAGATGGAAAATAATGTCTTATAGAATTTTCTAATCCTCACAAATATAAAGGTGTGATTGTTGTCTACACTTTGGTGTCAATTCTAGAGTTGAGAAAGGGAATGCAGTTCATATGGTAGGAGGAATGGACACGGTAATACATCAAATGTTATATTTGAAGATATATTAGACTATCATGTGCTTCCTCAAACAACTTAAGTCAATTTTATAGAGCAATGGTTTTTTATATATCAATTCCACCTTGTCTCATTAGGAAAGTTAGATACAAAAGGATGATCTATTGCAGTAGGAACATCTGCAAGTTGATCGGCTATCACTTGTCCTTTTATGGCCTTTCAATCAGCATATTCAATGTCAAATTCACTCAAGATCATTATCCATTTTCCCAATCTACCTGTGAGATCTACTTTATTGAGTAGATATTTTAAAGAAAATCTTTGCTATGAGTTTTGTTTGATGATTTAGCATTTGTGTCAAATCTTTTGAGTGGAAAAGATGATTGCAAGACATACACATTCAATAGGAATGTAATTAAGTTCATATCCCACAAGTGTGCAGTTGTTGTAGTATATGGCTCTTTCCTTTTTGTCTTCATCATTTTGTGCCAAAAGTGCTCCCGATATTGATGATGTAGCTAATATGTATAATATTAGTGGTTTGCAGTCAATGGGTGACATTAGAACTAGTGGCAATAATAGGCAATCCTTGATTTGTTGAAATGCTTCTTGGCAATGATCAATCCATATGAATGGTACACCTTTGTGGAGTAAGTGCTGGAATAGATGAAACTTATCAGCCAATTGAGCAGTGAACCTTCAGATTGACTATAGTTTCCCTTGGAGACTGCGTAATTGAGTTAGATTTATCGGAGGCATGTCTATGATAGCTTTTACTTTTGTTGGGTTGACCTTGATACCTCTGTGAGACACAATATATCTAAGGAGTTTCCTAGAGGTCACTCCAAATACACACTTTTTTGGATTTAGTTTGACCTTGTACTCCTCCAATCTTGTGAATATATTTTCTAGCACATTTAGATGATTGTCTCTTATGATGGATTTAGCTAGTAAGTCATCAACATAGTCCTCCATGAGTGTATGCATCATATCATGAAAAATTGTAGTCATGGCCCTTTGATATGTTGATCTAATGTTCTTAAGGCCAAAGAGCATGACATTCCAATAGTAAGTACCCCAAGGACAAGTAAAATAAGTTTTTTGTTGTTCCTCAGCAGCAATCCTTATTTGATTATGCCTAAAAACCCATTCATAAGGGATAGAATTTCATATTGCGTCATTTTAGGTCTACAATGATGTCAATATTTGACAATGGGAAATCATCTTTAAGACAATCTTTATTTAGATATCTAAAGTTTGTGCAGATTCTAATCCCTCCAATTGGCTTTGCTATAGGCACAATATTTTAAATCCATTCTACATAATATATAAACTAGATGAAGCCAACATCTAGTAACTTCTTCAACTCAACCTTCACTAAGAGAGTGATATGGGGATGCATTTTCCTTAATTTTTGTTTTTCTGACATCATGTTTAGGAAAAGAGGTAAATGATGCAAAACTAGCTCAAGATTCAATCTAGACATTTTGGTATAAAACCAACCAAAGTTGATTTACATAAAAGAAGCTCACAAACTATAGTATTTCAATCTCTATCAATGATGTTGCCAAGTGTATGATTATGGGATTGTCAATTGTACTAATGTTAATTTCCTATGATTTATTTGATAGCAATGGTGATCTCTCTTTACTTGTGGGTAGTACATCCAATCCTCCATCCTTGGACCCCTTGAAGTGGTTTTCACCCTCAAATACGTCCTTTATTTTTTCTTTTTCCTAGTCTAGAGGCACCTTTCGATTTTCATCTAGAGACCTTTTTTTTGTCATTTTTACAACTAGAGGATGGTATGGACCCACCAAAGTAAGTTGTGGCATTGAGATCTATGGTGAATCCAACTTTGTGATCCCCACTAGGTATACCTTCTTGAAGTCCCATAAAATCAGCTATTGCTTCATCGTTTTCAAATATATCCAAGCTCGGGGTCCTTGTTGGTCCCAATATATCAGTTGTAGGTGGACTAGGGGTAAGTCATCATCAGAATCAACATAACTCAAGGATAAGGTAGATATGGTACAGACTGAGGAATCATCATGGTCCCAAAAGGTTGCAATCTGGGCTCAACCATTAGTGTGTTGGTTTTTGGGAGGGTTTGTATCAGTACATTCCCTAGAAGTCTTGAGATCATTGGAATCTTGACCATCTTCACTCTTAGTAACTTAGTATGAGGAGCAGTCACTTTTAATGGTTTGTACCCCAACCCTTTATTCTTTGGTAATTTGTTAGGAAATATGGGCTTTTTCATTCCTTGCTGATGTGCACCAAGTCCATTGTGTCCATCATATCCCTTTTGTTTCATCATCTCAAAACCTTTCCCATACTGCTTAACTGGAAACTATGTAGGTTTTATGTCTTCTTCATCCTTACAGATCTAGGTAGAGATTTCCTCACCTATAGATTCTTTTCTTAACTCACCCTACTTGGCGAAGGTAGTGGGACATCAGTGAATGATGATTTTGGATCCTTTTGTAGAGGACACAATTTTTCATAAGACTTTGGTGATGCAGATAGCTTCCCAATGCAAAATGAACTTTCAATAGTATACTCTCCACATCCTTGGTCATGGAACTATACCTTACATTGGGGAAGGGGAGTGGATGGAGTGGAATATGTGGATAATGAGGTGGGATCGATGTAGTGTGATGATGTGAATGGTGAGGCTTCTTGATTGATGGGAACTTGATGTTCAAATGTTCCTTTTAGACTAATGCAATATTGGAAGGGATTGGGATCACCTACTATTATGATTTTGGTGTCATTATAAGGGAACTTCAGGAATTGGTGGTAGGTGGAAGGAATGGCCTTTGTGGCATGAATGCATGGGTGAATGAGGAGAAGATTATATGTTAGGTTCATATCCAAAACTTGGAACACAGTATCTTGCATGACCAAACAAAATCTTATGGAAAGTATGATCACACCCTTAGAAGATCATTCTACATCATCATAAGCCTTTATAATAATTTTCTTAGATGTGTCTATGCAAGCATCAGAGAATCCCAATATTGTAACTAGTTTCAAAGTACAGATGTTCAGACTTGCTCCACCATCTATCAAGATTCATTTGATCTCATGTCTATTGATGAATACTTAAATATGTAATGGATCATTACGATGGGGTTTTGTGAGGAGAGATCATGCTCGGTAAATGTGATGTGATGTGTGGTAGCCAAGTACCATACCATGACCTATAATTGATCAAAATTGAGGTCTATGGGCACTAACGAACCCTATAAGGCTTTATCAAGAATGGATTTATGTGTATGAGACATGCAAAGTAGCTCAGGGATAGATATTTGTGTAGGGGTTTTCCCTAGATGATTTAAAAGGTACTAAATTTTTAGTTGTGGATTAGAAGTGGCCCCTTGTAGGGACACTTTTGATCTCTAGGTTGTCACTAGACATTCTAGATCATTCTTCTTCTTGATGGTGATTGTGGAGACATTATTATCAGATGACTAGATATTGTTCACCATATATTCATGTGCAACATAGGTATAGTTGGCATGGTCCTTTGCATTGGTTCCTGAGCTGGAAGCTTTTCCTAACCCATGATTTTTTAGGGGATCTTTGAAAATGGTATGATATGTATTTGAGGACCCTTATGAATTGTCTATGGATATGCCACCTTGGTCTATAAGATCTTGAATAATTTTTTTGAGTTTGAAGCATAATGAGGTCTTATGTCCTTTTATTTAGTGGTATTAACTGTAAGGAAAGCTAAGGTGCGGAACTAACTCTCCTAGCGTCAAAACCTCAGGGAAGAATGCATAGGTGACTTTAAATTTTCAATTACAGTCCAATTAAGATACACTTGAAAGAGATAACAGAAACAGATAAATAAACATACACAGATGAACACCAAATTTACGTGGGAAAACCCTTACGGGAGAAAAACCCACCACACCAAGAAAAACCCCTTTGTATTACAGTAAATAAATTATATATAGAGTACGAGATTCATTCTTTGATGTCAATTTACAGTAGCAGATTCAAAATCAACCTTGTACAAAACATCTCATTTACAAGACACTCTCAATTGAATTCACACTGATCACCCATCGAATTCTTCATCAGAACCGATCATCATCTTCAACTCCTGATTATATCCATGTCATCCATGATTGGTTGATCTTCCTCACAGGAATGACCACAACAGTCTAACTTCCAATGTTTCCCATTCTGCTTCTTTGATTGGTCGAAGACACGCCACATAGAACAGTCTTCCAATTGGTCAAAAATGTTCAATAGTATTCGCATGTCGGTGAGACACTAATCGTGTCTCCCCGATGCCACAAGACCCAACTGTCGATATCAACCAGAGTCATCACCTTCGGCAAGAGGTTACACTGAGTTCAAAAGTTGTCGCTCAAACTCACCCTTTTCGCTAAGACCTCATATCGATATCCATTATAGAAGCATCAGCCAGACCATTGCTATTGGTGAGAGGTCATACCGAATGTAAATACATCTTGTGAAGCTCTATCGGCAAGAGTTCTCCTATCGCCAAGAGTCTCATCGATCTTTATGTCATATCGATATTCATTGAGCAAAGCTGCCGGCGAGACCAGCCATGTCGCTAAGACTTCATACCGACAACAAACACATGTAGTGCTATTGGCAAGACTACCGATATTGGTAAGACATCATACCGAACACAAAACAGTCAGAGAGACTACCAATTTTTCCAAGAGGTCACACCGAAGCAATATATCCATTGGTGAGAGAAACGCTATCACCAAGAGGTCATACCGATGTCCATACCCATTGGCGAGACTTACATCCATTGCCAAGAGTTCTTACCAAGCCTCTATGCCTCTCCCCGATGACTCTGAGTGTAACGCTATCAGCAAGACATGCCATATCATTGAGATGTCATACCGATGATAAACACATGTAGCTCTATCAGTAAGACTACCACTATCGGTGAGACATCATACTGAAGCAAACCTTTCAGCTAGAGATCTCCCCGAGCAGAGAGAGATAGAAATGTCACATCGATAACACCAGTTGGCAAGACAACAACAATGTCTCGGCAACATGAGCATTCCACAAGGATTTAGTAAACTGCTACTAGTCGGCCAGATAGTAGGGATGTCACACCGATTCTGCTCTTTCAGAAGTTTCATGCCAATAAGATTGAGGCACATTTTCCAACATTAACAAAAGTCATTATCATTCCACTAGGTTGGTTTGAGGGGTCCTGGTTCATAGTGTCTGACTTCTAGGAGTTGGATGACATTTGATTATAACAATTTCTTCAAAAATGATTCAATGGGTTCCCCTAAGGGTGTGTACGTTCATCTTTGAGGATTAGTCCTTTGGGGACCTTGTTTTGGATTGTTTTGGACCATATTTGTTGTTTGTTCATGAATTTGTGGTTGAGTACTATTGTTCATTGTATCAGGTCATTTAAGAGTAATGGTGGGGTGTCCTTTACTTATCACTT
>VDFB02386410.1:0-39820 GCA_007258455.2 Sequoia sempervirens | reverse complement strand
TTCTATAAAATTTAGTTTGTGTTGTATCTAATAGGTGTTTTGGGTGAGGATCGCGGACTTTGGACCCCACCTTTAATTTTAAAACATCTCTAGCATTAGATGAAACCCTAGTATTATCATGCCAAAATTTTTCGATCAAAGATTTAATTTCAACACTCAATTTTATATCAGACCTCGGTAGTCGTCCACTGAAACTCCAACATTGATTGATAGGATTATTTTCTATACTTTCTCTTCTTTTTGCTGCTCTTAGTAATGTTTTAGGATGCATTTTTAAAACTTCACTAATATTGCTTACCATTCTTTTATTCAAAGTTGTTTTTACATGGACTCAGAAGTAGTTATAGCCTTCTTGCCGCTTTTATCTTTAGATCGACTATTTTTCCACAGATTGAATGGCACTAGTACCGTAGGACATAGCATGTTTTAATGATTGATCTTTTCTTTTTTGGTTTAACATAAAAGCCTAACCTTTTCATTACTTTCCTCATTTTTGCATTCTCATCAATTGTGATCATTATTGACATTGAAATGCAATATTTCTAATGATAAAAGAATTCCGGTGTATATTCTATTCGGTGATGTTCTTATTTTTGCCTCCAAGAAATTTGACCGTGAAGATTATCTAAAACACCACTTCCAATTTTAAAAGTATTTTCATTAAATTCAACATCAAATTCTAAATTTTCATCTTCATTTTCATCAACAAACAGCTTTTCATTTCTATATTTTCATTTTCATAAACGGTTTTATTTCATTTCTATTTTCATCTTCTATTTTTATTAACAAACGGTTCTATTTTCTATTTCATCAACAAAATGGTTTTCATTTTCATTTTCATTTTCATCAAAAATATAGGTTTTGTTTTCATTTTCAAGAAAATGATCATTTTGATTTTCATTTGCAACAAAGATTTTTCTTTTTTGTTTTCAACAAATTCTATAAAAGTTTCATTTCTTTGAATATAGTCAATGTCAACATCATTATATCCAACTTCTTGTAAATCTTCTACAAACAAATTTACCATGTCACTAACATGTGGATTTGAAGACGTACCTGGATTTGTGTATATTGAAACATTCTCCATAGCATTCAAAGAGGGATTTGAAGACATAGTAGGACTTGTTTGTATAATCATATTCTTCTCCAAATTGACTCCTTGCAAATTAGCTTCATCTACAACTATGGTATCTTCAATGTTTTCATCTTCAATAGTTGTTGAATTGGTTGCTCCACCATCGCTCATTGATTTTATTCTCATTCTTCTTTCTCTTTGTCTTTGTTCTCTTTTTCTTTATTTGCTTCAACTTCTTGAGGAGTCAATGTCTTTCTTCTTATTACAGTAAATTTATCTCCCATAATTATAAAAATTCTCAAGCACAAATGAATGTTAATAGTGAAATACTTCAAAATATTGAATCCAAATTGGAAGTTGAATACCTATTATGCCAAAATTCTCCCTCTTGTGTTCCTCAAAACAAATAGAAAACTACCACAATTCCACTTTAAAAATTGTTTTCTTTATGCTTCCTTTGAAAAATTCAATCCATATTGCAAATTTCACTTCTAAAATGGTGTAGATGATGCTCCCTTTGATAAAATCAACAAAAAATCAAATTGACCACCTGTAAATACAATAACTTATGAAAAATAATTGATTTTCAGTACTCTCAGCCGTACATATCAAGTTGCAAAGTTGCAGAGTTGACAGTAATTGGCAACAGTGTTTTTAAATAATATAAAACGGGATCCCGTCTATAAAACGCGATCCCGTTTATAATTAAACGGGATCCCGATTACCAAACGGGATCCTGTTTACTAATAAACGGGATCCTGCTCCATTATCGGGATCCCGTCTTATAAACGGGATCCCGTTATCTTTACAATGGTCGAAATCAAAATGGGATCCTGATTATAACACGGGATCCCGTTTATTAGTAAATGGGATCCCGTGTTATAATCGGGATCCCGTTTTTTGAAATTTGAATTTTGTTTTGCATCGTGGGTGGGTTTTTGCCAAGGTTTTTGGTTTGGGAAAAGCTTTGGAAGTCCGAACCTAAGCCTTCAACCTGGTTTGACCTGCAAATTGAAGGCCCTAACAATGTCAAAGCAAAATATCAACTTTGGACATATGGCTGACGACCTTTTTTCAAAAATTTTCTGACAAAATGAAAACCCATTTTAGATCAAACAATGCAGATTCTAAATATATAATTTTTTTTGCAATTGAATTATTATTTGTATTTTTCAATTAATTTATAATAAAATTGGTGCATAAACTTTAAATATCAGAGTTTTTTACTATTTGAATAACTTTTGATCAACATAACATTTTGACAAACGGATTGCACGAGAGAAAACTTCAGACAATTCTTTTCAATTTAAAAAAAAAAAATCAAAAAATGATAAGTTTAGGTCATCTTATGCATGTCGTACATGACGATTTTTCAAAACAACAAATTTGCCTAATAAAAAATTAACAAAAAAAAAAATATTCAATAAAAAATTACAAAAAAATATCAAGAGCAAGGTTCAGTGAGTCATAAAACTTTTTCCAAAAGGATTTAGAAAAAACGATAATTTAAGTCAAAATATGGATGTCGTACACGTGCATGGTATGGTACAAAAAATGACTTTTAAACAGTGGTTTTTTGAAATGCCTATTGAAACTCAATTTGTACAATCTGGGTATTGAAATAAATTACATATTTGGAAACTAGACCGAGCACTATATTTTATTATTAGTGACTTTTTTAAAGATTTCATCTCTAAGTGCTTCAAATTTTAAGGTCAAATGTGTCAAATACTAAAAATCAGGGAAAACACTTCCACTTTTTGGCCAAAAAGTGGACTCAACTTCTTGCACACACCCTCTAGCAGTAAGTCCCCCATGGACAAGTGAAAGCCATCTTATGTTGGTCCTCTTTAGCTATCATGATCTAATTGTACCCTGAGAATCCGTCCATTAGTGATAGCATTTCATGTCTGGCTATCATGTCTACTATCATGTCAATGTTTGGAAGTGGGAAGTCATCTTTTGAACATGCCTTATTCAAGTCTCTGAAGTCTGTGAAGATTCTGATGCCTCCATCAGGTTTTGAAACAGGTACCAAGTTTGATACCCATTTTGGATAATCTATCGATTGGGTGAATCCTACATCTAATAGCTTTTTTAGCTCCATTTTGACCAATAAGGCAATCTGAGGGTGCATTTTTTGAAGCTTTTGTTTAACAGGCTTTGCTTCTGGATATACTGCTAAGTGGTGGACCACGATTTCTGGATCAAGTCTTGGCATGTCGGCATAACTCCATGCGAGGTTTATTTGTCTTTCTCTTAGGAAGGATGCTAAGAGTTCCTGTTCCTTTGATAGTAATGACTCCACATAGAATGTGATATGCAGGGTTTCTTCTGTTCCTAGATTGACCGGATTGCACCTTTATGCCAGGATTGCTGATTTTTCTTGATGAATAGCTCTAGAAGGAAGATTGAATCCCCCATCCTTGGGAACCTCAGAGAGGTTTTCACCGTTGGATGCGTCGTTTCTTTTTATTTTTTTCTAGTCAGAGAGTGCCACAATGTGGTTTCACTCAAGGACTTAGATATTATTCTTAATTTTTCACTTTTACGACTGAGGGATTCAATTGTCTCCCCATAATAGGCATGTGTATCTAGCTCAATTATGAACCTTGCTTTGTGATCCCCACACAGAATGTTATCCCATAGTCCCATGAATTTTGAGAGTGCCTCATTGTTTTCAAATGTATCAAGAACTGGTGGTCCTCGTTGGTCGTAATCAATGAGTTGGGGGTATATTAGGTAGATTTCATGATTTTGGTGGTCTAATTCAAAAGATAGGGTGCTAATCATGCAAAGAGTGGTGTCCTCAAAAAGCCTAGGTAGATTGGATGTGGGGTCCTCGTCATCGCTACTACTACAGACATCAGTTATATTAAACGTATAGTTATCTAAGACACGACTTGTGGATATTGGTAATCATAGTTCTGCTGCGGTTGGCTGAGGAGGTTTATTAACCATTCTAACCGAAGGACTTTGGCCACATATGGTTATACTCGGAGGGGTACATCCAAGGCCAATATTTGTTATTTCTTGTGTCTCTAGAATGATAGGTGTTATAAGCCCGTTGTCGTTTATCCCAAGTCTTTGATTTCTATCATAGCCAATTGCGAGCATCATTTGTAGATCCTTGCTTCTGTCATCCATTGGTAAATCAGCTACTTGCCTCTCATCTTGATATAGCATATGTGATGGATCTTCCTCAATAACTTCTTGGCCAAGGTCTCCCCACCTTGTGAAGTTAGGATAGTCTTTAGGAGACGTTTGAGATGTAGAGGCTTCATTTTCTTGTGGACATCCCCGTGATCTAAGAGATTGTGGTAACTCTCCTACCACAAAAGCATTGTTAGGGAGCTTGTAGTTTCCACAACCATTATCTTGGATGATGAGCTTAATGTTAGAAATGGTAGGGATGGCAGGAGTGACAGGTGTCTCTGTCGCAGAAGTGGATGTGAGAGTGGCGGGATCAATGTATGGTGTGGATGGGCACTCATCATTTTTGGGTACTTGGGGGATTTTATAGTACTTTGCTTCAAGGATTTTGCAATATGAGAAGGGTTTGGGATCTCCATGGATGGTAACTTCTTGTCCCTCATGTGTGAATTTCACACATTGATGAAAAGTTGACGCTACTGCCTTCATTGTATGAATCCATGGGTGTCCCAGAAGGATGTTATACGGTAAGTCAAGGTCCTAGACCTGACAAGTGGTTTCCATGACAGCTGGCCCTACTTGAATAGGGAGTTTGATCGTGCCTTGGGACACTCTTTCTTGATCATCATATGCTCTTATTGTGATACCCTTTCCTTTGTCAATAGAATCCTCTGAGATTTTCAATTGTTTCATGAGGTTGAGAACATATATTCAAACCCACACCTCCATCCACCAAGACCCTTTTGAATTTTCTCTTATGTACTATGAATTCTAAGTGAAGCGCACGGTTGTGAGATGGTTGAGTGGGGAAATCCTGGTCAGAGAATGTGAGGAGATTTGGCATAATGATATTTCTGACCATAGCTTTGAATTGCTATGCATCAAGATCTGCGGGGACAGTGGATGAAGCTAACGCTTCCTCAAGGATTTTCTTATGGGTAGATGAGATTTTTAGCAACTCCATGATGGAGATTTGTGCTGGTGTTCTCTTGAGTTGATCTAGGAAATTGTAGCCATTAGGGATAGATCTAGATGCAGGGACTCTATTTGGTTGGGATGATCCTGCGATGCTAACTTTTCCACCTCTTGTGGTGACTCCACAATCGGCATGGGCGCCTTTGATGGTGATGACTATGTAGTATTCATCTAAGGAGGCAATGACAGTTTCATACACATGGTTCACATTTGTGTGGGTGCCTTTCCCTTTATCGGTGTTATTATTATTCCCTTTATTGCCATGGTTTGGCATCAAATTCATGTGTATCTTAAGATCTTGGTTTCTTGTTGGCTGTTCCACGTTTATAATCCTTTGATTGATGAGATCTTGAACTATGCTTTTTAATCTCATGCAACTATTTTTGGTATGGCCTTTGATTTTATGGAATTCACAAAGTTGATTTTCATTATACCAAGGAGGTTTCACATCCAGTTCTTGGTAATTCTCAAAGGTAGGAGCCTTGATGAGCTTTTCGTTTATCAACTTCTTCATTATGACTTCAAGTGGTCCCCCAAAGTAGTGTATTTTTGTTTGGGATAATTCTTGTTCCGTTGGGGTGGTCCCCTTTGATCATTGAGATTGTTGATTGTCAGATTGTGGTTTGGTTGTTGTGTTGTTCGATGGTTGTTTTGGTGTTGGATTTGGATTTGTAGTGCATGTGTGTTTTGGCGAGGAGCACTAATGACAACTTTGGCATTGACGACACCATCATTAGTAACATTTTTTTTCCTTGCCCACATACGAGGTTTATCATTGTAATTAGTGGGGTGGGCGGTTGTTTTGTTGTTCGGGGTATGAAGTTGATCCCGTGGGTTGTGTCATGAGGGTTCGTTCGATGTTGAGCGCCTTAGAGATCAACTAATCATATGTGGTAATCCCTTGGACCTTAAGATGAAATGCCAAGAGGCCGTCAAGGTTGGATATGATGGTGCAAACTTGTTGTTCCTCAGGCATGGTCCACTTGCTCCAATTGGCCTTGGATTGCCATCATTGTAGGAATAAAGTGAATGATTCATTCTTACCTTGCTTTATTGCTGAAAGTTCTTCTAGACTAACATCCATGGCAATGTTGCATGCATAATTTTTAATGAATGCGTCTATAATTTCATGTAATGTTCTAATTCCTGTTGGTAGACCAGAGAACCATTCCATAGTGTGGCCAACCAAACTCCTAGGGAATAGCCGCTTCAGATAAGTATCGTCGTATGCGACTTCCATGCAATGAACTTGGAATTCCCTGATGTGATCCTCAGGGTTTCCCATTCCTCGATATTTGTCAAATTTGGGGATCTCAAATCCCTTAGGGAATGGTTTCATCACAAGGCTCCTATTAAATGGATAGGGACACAAGTTGCTTGGTATTTTTGTGGTTTGCCTTGATTGAAGATCGAGCACTTGTTGCGAGGGCAACTTGATTTGTGCCATTACATCATTTTGCAGATCAGGGGGTGGGATGAAGGTATTTTGGGGTGTTTCGATTGTGGGTTGGATGAGTGGGTTGCTTGGTGTGTTATTTGATGGTATTTGCACATTCTGCCGAGCCAAGTATGCTTGCACTTGCTGCTATATGAACAACGCTTTTTGTTGATCTTGTTGTTGTTGCACTAGGATTGCTTGCTATTGTGCTTGTTGTTGTTGTGCTAGGATTGCTTGTTGTTGGTCTTCCAATCGGGTTGCTTCTTGCTACTCTTGATATTGTTGTATTGCTTGCTGATATGCTTGCATTTGTGCTGCTTGTTTTTGTGCAAGAAGTTGTGCCTATGCTTGTGCTTGATATAGGGTGTTTTCCTGAGCTTGAGCTTGTGCTTGCGCTGCTTGTGCTTGGGCTTGCGCTTGTGCCGCTTGTTGTTGCAATAGAATTTGGGCTTGAGCATCCTTTTGTGCTTGTAATGTGGCTTGGGCTGCTTGAGCAACTTGTGCAGCTTGAGCAGCTTGCTGTTGTTGTTGTTGCAATAATGCTTGGGCTTGTGCAGCTTGTTGTTCTTGTAATGTGGCTTGGGAAGCTTGCGCAACTTGAGCGGCTTGCTGAACAGCTAGTTGTGCGGCTCTTTGCTTTTGCACTTGTTGGAATCCCCTTTGAAAAGCAACTTGCTGAGGTGCTTGCAATGCTATATGGTTTTGGCTTGATATGCTGGAAGTTGGTGGTGGTGGATTCAAAATGGTGTTTATGGTGGTAGTGAGCAGTGATGTCATGTTGGTGTTTTGAGTGGTGAATGGTGTTGTTGATGTGGTTTGAGTGATGAATGGTGCTGTTGATGTGGTTGGTCCTTGAGAGACCATACTTTGAGATGTTAGGGGAGTGTTTGATGATGTCACGATTGCTTATGTAGTTGTCATCTGTTGTTGCGATATCGATGACAAGTTATGCGTGATGTTTTGGTTGATACTTGGTAAAGGGGGAAGCCCTAAGAAAATGAGTGGTGTGGATGATGATGGTAATGGAGGAAGTGGTGGAAATGTGAGGGGTGTGAGTTCTTGAGAAAATGATGTGGTGTTGAAAATGCCCCCTGGTCCGAACATGTCACCTTCCTCTTGCAAATTTGTGAGGAGAGAAGTTTGAGGTGTTGCATGGAAGAATGATGATGATGGATCATGATGGAAAGTGAGAGGGACATTCTTATGTAATGGGTTTTCGGGTATGTTTTGTTCCAAGATGGTATTTGTATCCAAGTCTTGATTATTAACAAGGGGGTGTGTTTGGATAGCATTAAGAAATAAATTTCCCTTATTAACATTAGTTTGAGTTGGAGCAAAAGATGTTTGGATTTGTGGAATGTTTTGAGTGATGCTTTGAGATGGGGGTGTAGATGAGATGGGAATGGTGGATGAGATTGGGGGAAAAGATGTATCCACTATAGTACTTACGTCAAAATCAGAAGGTAATTTGGCCCCTCGTTTTGCTAGTTCAAGCATGTATAGTGAAGGGTTAAGCCTCATCATGATGTTGATGATTTTATGATTTTCCAGATTTTGGAGCATTTCGGTTATTTCTTCATGTGAGATCCCAAAGGTAGGATCTTCTCCTTGAGTTTCCTCTTGTGGGTTTTGTGATGATGAGATAGTCAAAGGATTGCTTGATTCGATAGGATTCATTTCAACATTCATTTGGCTTAGATCACTTGAAGCGGGCGTTTCTTTGTCAGCTTCCATGTTCTTCTTGTATTGAGATCTAGTTTGAACCATAAAACAAGGATCAATTTTCAAGAATATGGGAGATGAATCTCTTAATTCTTTAGATTGATCTCTCTTTATGCACAAAAGAGAAAATTTTAGGATATCTTGAGGATCAAAAGGGGTGATATGATGATGTGGATGTTTTGATCTTTTGATAAATCTTGAGGGGGATGCTAGACTTTTAGGTCTTTTGGATATGTTTTTGATTTTGATTTTTTGATTTTGGGATTGTCCTTGACTTGATTGATTTTGGTTTGCTTTGATTTGAACAAATAGACCCTAATATGTTGGATGATTATCTAAGGGGTAGATTTTCTCAAAGGATGATAATTTGAATATGTATAGGAGAAGGATGAATCTACCCACACGTGTTCAAACAAGATGATAATTTAACCAAGCATATGAAGAATGATGCATCTACATATACCTAGCTAAACAAGATGGTTTGATAAATTTGACTAAGCATATGCAAAAGGATGCATCTACACATACCTAGCCAAAGATGATTTGATAAAGATTTCAAGGATTTTGTCTCAAATATTTGATGATTTTAATTTTTTCCAAAAAGCCTAGCATGGAGGATAATTTCAAGATTTCTCAAAAGGTGATGACGAGATGATTTTTGGTTTGATGTTTTGAAGGATGGATGAAAAAAAGATTTTGATTTCTTTTGATCCTAAGATGTACCTAAAAAAAGACACTTTGTTTAACTAGACCTAGGTATTGAAGAACATGCAATGCTTCTAAGGACCTCTCTAACAAAGAAGTGGTTCAAATTGAGCATACATTTTGGGATTGTTCAAAGGAATGAGCCTATAGAACCTTGTGAATTTTTTTCTTATTTTGATGTATTACTTTTGATTGCACTTTCTTTTGTATTTCTTGATGATCTTTTGAGTATGATTTCTAAATTTTGAACTTTGACTCAAGGATTTTGGTTTTGGGATTTTGACCTTCTTAGAAATCATGAGGTTTCAACACATGTGAGAGTCAATTTTTTTCTCTTTTCTTAGTGACTTTATTTTACCACAAACACTTTCTTTGATTAGGTTCCAAACTAGATGTCCAATGTCTTAATTTCTTCGAATCCCACAAAGTATGTTGTATGGAATTTTGATGAAGTCAAGGCAAAGGTTACCTATTGTTTAACTTTAGTAGACAAATTGAGATGTAATTCAAGTGTTTAGAAACCTCTAAGGATAGAATCCCAAGGGCAAGCAATAACACACAAATTGAGTCAATTGTATTTGTCTCCTAAAGGGTTTGAAATCTTGATGATGATGTTTAAGTGTTTGTTTCCAAGATGTTTTCGATCAAGCAAAGCATTTTGTAACCAAGAATAAATACAACCCTATGGATGTGGAAGACCATATTTGTTGAGTCCCCACTTGGACAAGTCCAGCTACGCTTATTTTTAGCGAATGGTTAGATGCTTGACCCCACTGGCTCCCATCCATGACACTCGCTTATACGGGGCAGCCAAGCATGAACACCCATGAAACTCCCATGGCATGTTTTACATTTCTACTAAAGACCGTAAAAGTATGGGGTGGCTTCAGAAAGACCGTTCTTGCACCAACAAATAGATCAAGGATTTTGGCAATTCTAAAACATGGGTTTTAATTAGGACTTTCCATTTGTGGAGATTGACCCATACGGCGAGAGTCCCTTTTCAGATCCATCTCGTCAGAGCCAACCACGTGATATTGGCGTTTACTCCAATAACCACATTTATATCCCAATTGGAAATACTCTTGGTTTTAGAGTGTTACCGATTGATTCGTTCCCTTGGGTGAGTACTTTTTCCCCAAGGCAGGCCCTCTAAGATAAACAAAAGTGAATACATTTATTCATAGTTTGATCGACCCTTGTTTAGAAACAAAGGGAGAACACATGCAATAAGCTCATTCACACTCGCACAAGATTTTGTTCAATTTTAAACCCAAAAAATGAAGTGTGGAGGTGATTGCTTTATCTCAACCTAAAATCACGAAAAATGCCTTTTGATTCTCAAGATCGCTATAAAGCATGAGAGAAGTGCATACGACCTTTTCCAATGAAGTTAGTTCAAGTAAGCCATCACAAAACAAAATAGCACATGTTCATTTTAAAAACCCTCAAAGCAATAATGACTTCTTTTTAAAGCACCAAAGGACAAATGAGAATTGTTTTGTTCAATTGTTAACCAAAAAATTAACTCTAGTAAGTTGTAGTCCTAGGTAATGTTCATTTTAAGCCTTTGCAAAAATTGAAAGGGTTATTTTTAAAGCCCAAACGAAATTAGTGTCCTAAGCAAAAAGGAATAACAGTTTCCTAAGAGTGTTGAGCAAACACTAAAGTGTTTAAAAACATTTTGATTTTGTGAAATATCATCATCATGCTACTCCTTCTTTCGTTTTTGATTGATCCAACCTACAAGAACAAAAACCAGTTAGATTATGCAAAACATAGAGGTTAAAAAGCAGAAAACAGAAGATAAATTTATAATATGACAAAAAGAACATGCTAAAAAAAAATTTCAACTTTTTACTCCCTGCCAGCGGCGCAACCTGCGATTGCGTTGATTTCCCAGCGGTGCCGTACAATGCCACTTACTAGTTAGCATCACTCTGTGTTAGGACTAGTGAGCTCAAATGCATCACACTTTTGCTCAGTGTCGCTGTTTGAATTTTTTGAAAAATCTTGCACGTCAGATTGGTCAAGCGTCGTAGTTCAAAATTCAAATTCTTGGGTGAGAAGACTTCAACGTCACAGTTTGACTTTCCAGTAGTGCTGTATGGTGACGCTGGAGAGTCAACGGTGCTATATGGAAATGCTAAGCTTCCAACGTTGGAATTTTTCTGTGCACAAACAAAAACGTGATTGAAATGAGATTTTTCCCTCCTTCTAGCGCCAAATGTGAGAACCCTAGTCCTAGTACCTGCAAAACAATAAGAACAAACACATTAGATTAGAGATTGCAAGAAAGAACAAGGATTCCCCATGAAATCCATTCACCAAGCTCAAATTAGGAAAAAAAAATGAACACAATGAAAACACAAAATAAAGATTAAATCCTAATTAGACTAGCAAACTCATGATCCCATGGGGGAACATGCCAATTTGATGTGAAAATTGGCCCTTTCCCAATTCCTATGATGCAAGATTGATGTGTTGATGATAATTGATCCACTTTGATGATGTTGAAGAGTGCTCCAAGCTAAAAACCTGCATAACCTAGCTAAGAACTCAATAAGATGGATGAAGATTGCTCTAAATTTGAGTATAATAACTTTGCATAATTTGTGGATGATCAAATGAAGGATGAACCTATTTATTTATAGATGAGATTGAAGGATGAATGTCCAAATTTAAGCAACGTGGGACTAACATTCAACCAATGGCAAGATGCCACTTGTCAATCCATGAGTGGATGGAGGATGTGCAAGTTTTGAGGATTGTGCCAATAAATGCCTATTTTTGAATTTTGAATTTGTTGAAATGACATGCTAGAGGGAAGGGAAAATGCATTAAATTCCACTTGGCTCAAGGCAAAGGACATGTAAGATAGAGTAAATGCCTTGTTGGATGTACATGTCCACTTGTATTTTGAATTCAAACTTGGAGGAATATTCCAAAAAGATGCCTTATGAGGAAAATAGAGATTTAATAAATGAATTAAATCTATTTTCATGTGCAAGTGGGAAAAGCTAGAGGATGGGACATGAATTAGAATTAAATTAATCAAGGGTCAATTAATTTAATAGGAGATTAGTTGATGTGACTTATTTGACTCAAATTTATGGATTTATTTAAATCAAATAATGAGAAGAATGTGATAAGAGATTAATTAAATAAAGATCTTGATTTATTTAATTAAAAGAGATGACTAGTTAGATTAAATTAAACAAGGTTTTAATTTATTTAATTTAATAGATAGACTTTAGAGATTTAATTAAACAACATTAATTATTCAATTAAATAGAGATAATTAGATCAGATGATTGATTTAATTAACAAGAGAGAGACTTAATTAGATAAAATGATTTATTTAATTAAGAGAGGAATATTGATGAATTTAATCAGATAAGAGGATTTGATTAAACGGTTAGACCAAAGGATGATTCATGATGAAGTGATGTTAGTAGTCAAGATCAAATGCATAATGTCAATCGGTATATTTTATGTGTCTACAATTAATAAATAAATATCCAAGGAAGAAATAATAAAGGCCATTCAAGGTCTAAATAATGATAAAACTTGGGAGCAGATGGGCTTCCAATTGAA
Organism: Sequoia sempervirens; assembly: GCA_007258455.2. Lineage (NCBI taxonomy): Eukaryota > Viridiplantae > Streptophyta > Pinopsida > Cupressales > Cupressaceae > Sequoia > Sequoia sempervirens. The sequence continues at coordinate 27,155 of VDFB02386410.1, read as the reverse complement.
TTTTATTAAAAAAACATTGATTGGATTGGATAATAATTGTTACAAGTGTACATAGAAGCCATTAACAAAGCAACATTAGGGAGTAACATAAATAAGGGGATCTTTAAGCTTCTCCCCAAAGAGGGAGATAAGATGTTAATTAAGAATTAGAGACCCATCACCCTCCTTAATGTTTCTTACAAGATAATGGTGAAGATCCTTGTGCTTAGAGTGGTGGACATTCTTCCCAAGTTTATCAATACTACACAAACTAGGTTCATCAAAGGTAGATACGTTTTAGAAAATCTCATAACCAATTGGGAAGCTATAAAATGGGCTAGGAATTCTAACCAAGACACTGAAATGCTCTTGTTAGACTATGAGAAAGCCTATGATCGATTCAAATGGTCCTATTTAATTATGAAATTGGAAGCATTTGGCTTCCCAAGTGGTTTTTTTCAAATGGTAGGAACACTACTAAATGATGCAATTGCACAAATTGAAATGGATGGATCTTTGATAGAGCAATTTTCACTACAAAGATCAATTAGGAAAGGCTGTCCTCTTTCCTTTGCATTGTTTGTAATAGCCTCATATGTTATATTTTACATTCTAAGAGATACCAATATTTCACCTCAAGTCAAAGGTTTAAAACTTCTTAACAAAGATGAGATTCTAAACATACAATTTGTAGATGACACTACAATATTTGTAAACCTTGATCAAAGAAACATAGAGCATCTTAGGATTAAAATCAATTTATCTTGTGAATCTTCAGGAGCTAGAATTTTAGAGGAAAAATCCATAATGCTTAGTTGGAACAAGAACCCCCCAAATTGGTTCTAGAAATTTGAATTTGATTAGGGTGGGCCTAATAATCAAGTTATTTACCTCAACATTCCATTTGTATTTAATCCATGTCTTAAAGACATGTGGGAATGGATCAAAATTAAAATAGATAAAAAACTAAACAAGTGGAACAAGCAATATCTGTCACTAGCAAGTAGGTTTCATGATTGTCAAAAAATCTTATCCTCATGTATTTTATACTCTAGAGGTCATTTTACCCAACCTTTCATCCCAACTAGAATTGGTTGGAGGGAATAGTATAGTTCCAGAAACTACCGTCGAGCTAGATTAGTTACAAACCTCCATGGTTGGTGTTGTTGAATTCCCTCTTTCTTGTTAACTCATTTAATAAGGGTAGTAGGAATCTACTTAGCTATGGCTCCAACTCATCAACCTATCTTTTTAATAGTTACCAAGTATAGGAAATCCAAAAAAATATTAGGCAATTTCTTTGGTCTAATGGGAAAGGGAATAAGAAGAAACATGTAGTTAAATGGGAATGTTGTTGCACAAGCAAACTGAAAGGAGGAATAAGATTGAAATATTTAGAAAAACATGGCATAGCTTTGGCAAGTAAATGGATCTTAAATGCCATGGATGGAATTGAACCTTGGAAGACACTAATAATAACATACAATTAGAGGTTCCAAGGATGGAAAAAGGATGAAAATAACTCCCCATAAATGATATATTAGTTGGGAAATTCCCAATCATGCCGATAGGATCAAACATTTTCAAAAGATTATAGAAATCTTAGGAAATCATAAAATTACACTTTAAAAACTATGGATTTTTGGTGCAGGAGCACCTGCTCATTTCAATGAATTTTCTCTAGTTGCTACATGAAGAGTTGGGTCTTGGTGATAGAGTCTGAGTTTTTTAGGTGTTTTGTGTCTAAATAAGGTCAGGGAAGGTCATTTTTGATGTAATTGGAAACTTTGGGGTCTTTTGAGACCATATTGTAAAAGTTGTAAATCTTGTTGGAAAAGTTGTCAAGTTTGATAAAAAGTTGTCAATATAGGTTGAACATCATTTTTCTAGTGTGAGGTCATGTTTTTAGATTCAATAAGGTCTAGTTAGATCATATATAATGTTTTAGGAGTCTAGGAGGGTCAAAAGTGAAAATATTGCAAATATGCAAAAAGTTGTCAACAATAAACTTGCAAAAATGAAAAAATTGTAAAGGCCAACAGTCACAAGGAGTTTGAAAAATAGTTAGGAGTTGTTGTGTTGGTTTTTTTTGGGTGGAGAAACCTTTAAAAAGGTGTGGAACCTCATTTTAATGGTTGGTTGGTGGATTTGAAGCAAAATCAATAAAGTTTCTCATTGTTTTTTTGGAAATTATTGTAATTTTCTTCATTTTTTAGGCCTATACGGTAACTTATAGCCACAAGGTGGTTCAAATATTTCATGTTTTCAATAGTAGTATGAATTCACTATGATTTGCAAATATTTTGAGAGATTTAAAGTGAATTAGAAGCATTTTATGCTTGTTTTCTCAAATCAGGCCGGGTATACCTTGTTTTGGGGTTTGTAATCATTTATCATGTTTTAAGGGCCCTTTCACCGATTGTAATCACTGTGATTGGTGAAAAGGGTCCCATGGAGGATGGTAGGATGATTTTTCAGTGATGGGAGAAGGGAATAGAGAATGTTGAGTTGCTGTCTCTATAGTTTGTGAGTGGGAAAAAGCATGAAAAGTGAGGTTTTACCCTAGGGTTTGATAAAATCCTTGAGGGAAGTGACATTATTGGAACTTTTAAGAATGTGTAGGTTGGAATAAGGATGTTTGAGTTGGTTTCAAGGTCTGAGAAGGCATGGAGTATAGTTTTTCAATAAGCCCTAGGTTAAATAAGGAAAAGTAAGGGTTTTTTAGTTGGAGTGTTGTAGGGCCTATCTTGCCCTAAAGATTGTGGATTTGGTAATTCCTCAAGTAGGTGAATGCTTCCCAATAAAGTTTTGGGTGAAAGAGAAAGTTTAAAGAACACCTCCTTTGTAAATTTGGCCTAATTGGCCTTGAGAACAACATATTTTGCTTGATTGATGAAAGTTGCTCCAAAGGAGTTGTATGTGAGATTGAAGTATGTTAGAGAGGACCTTAATGGGTGTCTAGAAAGGTAATTTTTTGCAGAGATTGTTAAGGGTTTTTGAGAGATTAGTTGAGAAAACTAGGTCTGCTGACCTACAAGCTTGTCTAGGTGAAATAGGGGAAAATAAGCCAAGATTGAGTTTGTGGCTAGAAAGGTGTTTTGGAATCATTTTGAATTGATAAAGAAAGGGGTTTGGAAACCTTGGTTGCATTAATTTTTGAAACCAAGAAACAATATTGTGCACCAAGATATATCCATTTGGTGGAATCTATCAAGAAAGGAAAACCTTTGGCATTGATGTAAGGTTGTTCTGCTAAAGCTTGCCACTTAAAATGTATTAAGTTCCTTAAGGAGATAATCTGTAACAATCAATTAAAATCTTGGGTAGACTTAAGTTCTGAATTCAATCTTCCTAAAACACATTGGAGAACATACTCTATCATTAGAGATGCTTGATGTTCCATCCAAGTAGTTGGATGTGAAGGAAGTGGCATTGAAGTTCTTGATAGTATAACATGGGTGGATGGTACTAAAATTAAAAACATAAAACCTAAATAATCTACAAAGCTCTTAGCTTCTCTTATGATAGTCACAGTTACCTTAACATGTGTTGGAGCTTGAATTTAGAAGGAAAAAAGTGGACAAAAGTTTTCAAAATGTTGTGGTCTAATATAAGAGAACCAAAAATAGCTTGTTTTAAGTGGTTTTTTTTTGCACTAAATCCTATAATGATTTGAACTTATGTTCTATATGTAAACAACTTAAAAATATTAAACATGTATTTTTTAATTGTTTGTTTGCAAAAGAGATATGGAAAATGTTTTTTGAATAGTCTAGAAGGATGGGGGATGATTGTAAAATTAAATGGCATGAAATTCTTCTTGGTTATGTGGAAAAATTATGTAACTCTTATAACTTTTTTTAGATTATATTGACATCTGATATACTTTGGGCAATTTGGAAAGTTAGAAATGAGGATTTTTTCAGGGCACTAGGAGAGTACTTACTAAGTCTTTCATAATACTCACACATTACAATATTACTATGTAGGTTATATTCAACATGGAGCAAGAAAAATAAAAAAATGAGAAGCTACTAAAGGATGATACAATAAACTTCAACAATAACAAAGGATAAAAGTGGAAGACATTAGCCCTCTAAAGAAGTATCAAATAGCTTGTATATTAAAATCTTTTCAAAATTTAGGAAATAATGCAATTCAAAAACCTCAAGGATTATTGAAAAATATTTAAATGAAAGGCATGGCTGACTACACTTGATCCATGAGGATACAAAGTATAATCATGCCACTAAACATTAATCGAATAGAGATCATTCAAACAAACACTAAACTAAGAATTCATTAAAACTAACATGTTAAAATATGAAAACTTTAAAACACCTACTCTAATCCATTGAAACTTATCCTAGTGAGGGAGTGGTGTCGTGTTGATGTGGAACGATGACCCTTTCCCAATCTCGAGGATAAATGAGCTTGTTTCAATCAGTTTTATTAAAGAAAACTAATGAAACCATTGTGAGATGTGTGATGCAACATGATTTAAAGCTAAATGATCCTGATGTAATATTTTTTAACATGATTTAAGCTAAGTTGATTAAGATGTGTGAATGCAAAGCTAATCTAAATGGATTCTAAGCTAAAAGATTCAAACCCTAATTAACAAATAAGCTAAATGTATGCATCTATGTTACCATGGAAGCCAATAATGGAAGGTAAGCTAATTAATGCAAGCAATTAAGCTAAAATGATACTAAATAAATGCTAAATATGAGTGGGAGTGTGAGTGATTCCAACAGCATGAGTTTTCTCTGAAAAGATGGATCCATTTGTCTCCAAATAGTGACTTATATATAGGAGGACAAATGAGAAATGGAGGGTTGAGATAAAACAGGTTAATCAATGGTCAAGGATGTAAGAAGTTGGAGGCATGGATCATGGATTCTCATTAACATATGAGAATCAATGATGAGATTTAATTAAGGGTTCACCTTTGTCCAAACAAACAGACTTTTAACTTGCACAAGAATTCCCCTATTTCAAATGAGTGAGGAAAGATAAAATTCTTTGGAATATTCTCATGGGTGAGGGAAAATATAAATTTAACAATTAAATCAAAGTTTTAATGTGCAAAAAGGGAAGGAATATTCCATTAGAATATTCTTTTTGGAGGAATGTGCAAAGGGGGACTATTCCCTTGGAATATTCCTTTGCAAGTGGGGGGAATTAGATTAATTAGTAATTGATAATTAAAATAATGTTACTTATGCAATTAGGGGAAATTAATGATATTCATTAAATAAAGTGATTTAATGAAAAGGGGAGAGTGAAATGATATTTAATTAAATAACTCAGGGTTATTTATTTAAATAAGAAGACTTAGGGACCTAAATTAAATAATTTGATGTATTTAATTTAATAGGACAAAATGTTAACATGGAAGGGGGTGAATTAACCTGATTAAATTAATTAGGTTAATAGATACAAATGACACAATTAATTAAATAGTTAGGTCAATTTAATCAATTAAGAGAAAAGAGGATGGGTTTGAGGATGAAGTGGTGCTAATATACCTAATTCGAGTGCATGATATCATTCAAGACATTTTTTACTGTCTACATTTTTCTCCTCTTTGAAGCAAGGTACCTACTACGTTGGTTCAAAGACTGATGCTCTTTTAGATTGAAAACTATTGCTCATTATCAAAAAATAAAAAATTTCTAATTTTTTGGATGCCCTATTGTTGCCCCAACAAAAGGAATAAGCTAATTCCTGCCCCCTCAAGAAATCTTGCAGAAATTTTGAATTTTGGGTTGATTTCTTGACAAAGGTAAAATGATGTCGCAGGGGTCCAAAAAAGGCTCCAAGATGCAAAAAACATGCCAAAAATGCAAAAACAATACAAAATAAACTTCAGTTTGGAAAGATTGGTGAAAATGGTGAAAAACCCTAGCTTTATGGTTAAATTAGGACAAAAACCCCTAATTTTTAAAGCTTAAATAGGTGAGGAAGGGTCACTTTCAATTCATTTGTGCATTCACACCTTAGAAAATATCTTGCAATTTGAGCTTCGACCCTCTGACGAAAAGGAACAATGAGTGCTCCCACAACACATTTTTGACCGAGTTTGCGAGTACCAGAGGCCTCCAAGTGCAGGACCACCGGTATGCAATTCGAAACTTGACTTGCATTTTGAAATTTGAGTTTAGGCAGCGTTGCTATATAGTGACTCTCTTTTCAGAATCAATGACGCTATTTCAAATTTTAGCGATGTTATTGTGATTAGTGACACAGTTCACAATTTGAAATTAGGGTTTCAGATTTCAAATTGTAGAAACGTAAAATGTACATGCGCATGATCCTGATCTTACTAACACTAGTTCATCCTGAATCATCTCCTCTGCTTGTCATTTAATTAAATAATATCTATTTAATTAAATTCATCACATTTCATCTCTTAATTAGATAAATCATTTTTTATTTGATTAAGTCATCATCTCCTATTAATTAAATAAATCACTTTGTTTAATTAATCCTGTAGTCCCTCTTTTTAATTAAATAATTCATTTTATTTAATTAATCTCTAAAGTCATCTCATTTAAATTAAATAAATTAATCTTTATTTGATTTAAAGCTAACACCATCCTCTTTAATTAAATACATCAAATCTTATTTAATTAAGTCTAAAATCATTATTCCTCTCATTTTGATTTATTTAAATCCAAAATCTAAATCAAATGGTCAAATCAGCTAATCTCCTTTAAATTAATCAAATCCTGATTAATCTTAGTCTTAATCTATCAAATCCTCTAGATTTTGTAACTTGCACATGAAAATCAATTTAATTGATAAATCATCTATTTTCATTCAAAAAAGGCATCAAAGATGGAATATTCCTCAAATTTGAAATCTCCCCCCAAAAGGTCTTGTCCTCCAAACATGGCATTTAACATCTCTTACAAGTCCTTTTCTTGAGCCATGCGACATTAACTTCACCTTTCACCTCATCCTTCAAGCCATCTTTTGAATTTGAATCTTCCCCCAGTTTGCACATTCTCCAAAATGTACTCAAGCTTCCTCCATTCACATCTTGACAAGTGACACTTGCCCATTGGATGTTGAATGATCCCACATTCATCCATTTTGTTCATTCCTTCATATTGTTCTTCTATTTATAGAAGGCTTCTCTTTGAATTTTGCATCCACAATTTGAGCAAAGTTATTATACTCAAATCCATCCTCAAGCTTAGCAATTTTCATCAATTTTCATCAAATCCTAGCTAGGTTATGCAGGTTTTTTATCATGGAGCTTCATTGAATCTTCAACAAAGTGGATCACTCTTCATCACCAATCAACATTGCATCATTGGAGTTGGGAAAGGGCCAATTTTCACATCAAATTGGCACCAACTCCCCCATGGGATCAAGAGTTTGCTTGTTTAATTAGGATTCAATCTCTTTTTATTGATTTCTTATTGTGTTCTTCATCTCATTTCCTAATTTAAGCTTTGTAAATGGATTTCATGGGGAACTTAGATTCTAACTCGCATTTCAATCTTCTAATGTGTGTGTTCTTTAAGTTTTGTAGGTACTAGGATCTTGGTTCATACACAAATCACGGTGCATATGTTATTAGCAATGCAATCACCTAATTTGAAATTTAGAATTAGGGTTTGCAAAGTTCAAATGGTGATGCAAGTGTTATTAGCGACACATTTAGTGATTTGCAATTTTAATGCATTTAGTGTCGCTGTTTGGAATTTGAGTTATAGCGAAGCTATCTTAAATAGTGATGCTTTTGTCATTTTGTGGGATAAAAACTCTAAAATTATCCAATTTTTGCAAATTTTGACATCGTGTGCTTCATGGGTGAAGGAGGCTATCCAACCTTTGATGTCTTGCGAGCATCGACCGATTGTACTGTCCAGACTTGATGATTTATCTGAGTTGTGATAGAAGCACTTGGGAGAGATTGGTTTGTGGTACGTCACCTACATGCCCATCGTGCAAACACATTTGGCGATGATGACAGTGCTGTGAGAGCGATGGCATAGCGAGACCTCATCATTCCACCTACCTACTAGTGACTTGCAATAGTGACATTGGAAGATGGCAGATTTTACGATTGCTAATACATGGTGAGCGCATGATCTATGATATTGACATTAGCTATGATGCTTGCCACGAAATTCTTGACCAGGAGTCCATTGTCCTGGTCAACTCCCAGATTGACCTTGAGATGTATAGAGGTTGGGCATTGACCTTTAGATTGATTATTGCAGCAGTGATCTCAGGTTTGGTTGCTCCAGATCGATGGAGCAAAGGATTCAGTCTAGGATGGGGGCTAGCTTGGCATAGGATGTTGTTCAGAAGGACTCAATATGCATTTGGGCCAGTGATGCTGGCCTCCCTTTACCATGATATGCATGACTTTGTATACTATGATAGGAGAGAGATTGGTACAGGGGTCAACCTTCTTCACATATGGTCCTGTGAGCACATTGTCGTGCTACGACCAATTGTTCATATGGCAGATGTGGAGCTTGATGATCCAGTTGTTTGGCAATAGAGAGGTGGAATCACATTGCAACACACAGGGTAGCTCAACATTTCCTTCTAGCATTGAGTCATCGATGATATGACAGTGTTCAGATGGCGGTCATGGTTACAGATGCCAGCCTGGTATGATGATGTGGAACAACTGTTCTTTGCTCAATAGACTCGGTATATGTAGGGTTGAGAACACATGATGATTGAGAGGCACCTGCCCAATAGGGTTGCCAAATAGTTTGGCAAGAGGTAGGACATTCCTAATGATGCATATACTGCTATTTTTTCCAAATCAGCCTAAGAGACTGCATGGGGACACACAATCCCAGCTCACAGGGTTTTTGAGGGCTTCCAACAGTTGGTTGCTAGGCCATGGGCCTATGATTAGGGATAGGAAAATGCACAAACTATGCCTACTTATGATGCATGGTTCATACCCCCTCCTTGACTTACTGATCCAATAGGTATACCTCCATGAGGGAGGCTGAGAGGGAGGGGTGTAGGTAGTGGTAGAGGCTAGCTAGATGATGGGTAGGGCAGAGGACAAGGCAGAGGTCTAGATGGTAGGGGTAGAGGATAGGATGGCCTAGATGGCCAACATCATGATGGATAGGTCCCAGGTGCACCATCATTGCACCAGAAGCCTCATCAACAACCACCAATACAACAACAACCTCCACAACAACCACCGTCAAGGTTAGATCCTCGTGATGCACATATACAATAGTTGCACTAATAGTTGTAGGTGGTTATGGCTGAGCGAGATCAGGCTCATCAATAGATTTTGGCTATCACCACTGAGAGAGACTAGGCTCGATAGCAGGTATTGGCTATTACGGGACCAGGAGCATCAACTCAAATAGACCTCCGATATGTAGTTGGCATAGGAGGTTAGGTAGTGCCAATAGTTAGAGGCTATGACAGAAGTAGCACAGGGACAAACAATTTCTGCTTGTTTATACGGAGAGGCCATGATTGGGGTAGCATATTATCACATGCATTATCATTAGGATGTCCCTACGGTGATTAGACAACTAGATTACTCACAAAGGAGTGGAGCACATCCTCAAGCTGAGGATCAGCTAGAGAGACAACCTAGTGAGGGGAGTAGCCATCAGGGCTAGCTTTCTATACATACTCTTTTTATTATTTCTTGATTCATTATACATATATACATTCATAGGCTCCTTTTTGATAGCCTCATGGATATTGTACTTTTGATGGGTATATAAACACTAGTTCAAATATTGTATTATGACAATCATCATTTTTTGATATATATATATATATATATATATATGATACAGATTTGATATAATATGATGTGTTCTTTTTATTTCATGCTTATAAATGTATGGATGCATTTGATATTGATATGATGTGCTTCTGTATTATGATCATGTATGGATGCAACGTAATGAATGGATGCATTTCCATTTATTCATGTTTATGTGACAAGTGATGATGATCTATGATGTATATGAGATGCAATGTAATGCAATGGATATGTTATATTTTTTTTCACTATCTTTTTATGGTATATTATGAGATGGATAATATGATACGCAGATGATAATGCGATGTATGCTTATGCTATGTGTGCAATGATTTAATATGCTTAGAATAAAAAATCTATATTATCCAACAAAACTTAAATGATAATGATGTTGCAGTGAAATGTGTTTTCGTATTATGATATGCTGTGATTGTGTGGGATGTATGCATGCCGATGATTTGTGGATGTAGGATGGATGCATTGATGATATTGTTTGTGTTGACTATCATGATACTAGGTTAGCATGGAGAGAAGATAGAAGAAATAAGATGATTGACCATTGGTTTTGATGATTGATTCAAAAGTCCAACAAGTCTATGATCCACAGAGACTTTATTAAAGATGGTGATGATAAATGCGTGATGATGATGATTTTCTCATATCTTGGGATTGGGATTTTCCGTCATTCCTTATTGTTTGATATAACACATAGACACGATGCATTAAGGTATTGATAACCAGGATGGTGTTGTATCTAGTGTTATGGAATTTGACTTTGCAAATAGATAGGATAATCGTTGTTCACACATTGACATACAAAAACCTCATTGGGAATGTAGTTTAGTAGTTCAGAACATCCTAGACCAAAGCATACACAATAGTCAACAATCTACTCCAAAAGACTTTCCTACACACAATTAAGAAAGTATGCACCAAGATTATTTTACAAGAATACCCACAAGCACAACAAATGAAAGATAATGATTGATGCGCCATTCCTTTCTCTCTAAATCATTGAGACATCATCGATAGGTCCTCATAATGGGTCATTAAGATAAATTAGAAGAAAAGATCAAAGACAAACAGTCAGTGTTATCTATATCTCTTTCCAGTTTATTTTAGCTAAGGGTGATGTCTGATACTGATGTCCATTGCAGGAAGGATAAATCCTAGAACATGTTGATTAGGTGTTGTGATTTAGGATGAGATTTGTGATAAGTCGTTAATAAAAACTTCATTGACTCGTTTACCTATGATCTAGACTTTAGATTATGACACTTAGGTTTTCCGTATACGAATTGTGATACTTGTTTTCTATTTGTTTTTCCAAAGGTTGAAGGTGATGATTGATTTATTATAGGTGGAGGTTTATCACAGGTGAAAGTGAAATGGGATGGGTGGTTTTGGATTTTTTTGTAATATTTCAATGTTTTTGGTATTTTGAAAATGCCTTTGAGGCCTTTTTTGGTCTTTTTGATAGTTTATGTGAATGTTTTGGTTTTTCGGTTATTTGAGGCTGTTTGGGGTTTTCTGATATTTGGATGTTTTTGGATTTTTTGAGATTTTACAAATGTTTAAGGTTTTTTAACATTTGAATGTTTAGGGGTTTTTGAGTTTTCTAAATGTTTTGGGATTTTTGATATTTGGACGTTTTTGGATATTCCAAGTTTTGACCAAGAACCTAACCTAAAAGACCTGTCCTAGGGGCCTTGGGGGATGATCATAGACAAGCCTTTCCTACGTTATACACGTAGAGACCACGTAGTTCAACTGACCCAATTTATTGATGATGAGATATGAATAGTTGATGAATTGCGAGTTTATTATGAAGGAATCCTAAAGGACTGACCTAGGGTGTCTCAAGGGCACATCAATGATGGCCTTGCCTACGTTCAAGCTCAAACACTCATAGTTCAACAAGGTACTATTTTTGGATTTTCGATGTTCGACCTTTTTAGAGATTTTGATGTGTTTTAGATGTTTTGGAATTTGACTTTATAATTTTATGAATGTTTTTGGATTTTATCTGTACATGAATTTGGATGTTTTTTGGATTTCCAGCTATACAAGATTTTGATGTTTTTGGATTTTTTGATAAACATTTTATGATTTTTGATAACCTTAAGATATACAAGAATCTGATCCAATCCATAATCAATTGACTCCAGTTTTTATGTGATAGACTACCTTGATATAGGTAGGACAAGCTAACCTTTGGAATATTCCAAGTAGTACTAAGGGGATACGATATTTCATAATATCAAGCTATGATGCGGTCATGGATGGGTGATGGAATGATGTGATGCGATGGATGGAATAATAGGATAAAGAGCCCAGGTAGATGGAGGTGCTTTATTTATGCAAGGCGCCTGTTTGCTAGGTTTTCCCCAAGGTACTTTCCCAAAGGACTGCCGAAGTGGTTTTCACTAGAGGACGATTGTTTTGCTTTAATTTTTTCAAATCCTTATTCTTATTTTTTGGATTTTGATAATTTTTTCATTTTTTTGTATTTTCAAATTTACACCCTTCAAGGCTAGGCATAAATTTTTTTAGGATGCAAGTTGTTGGTTGATTCCTATAAGGGTTCACTTTCAAGCATTGACAATTGATATGCTCCTGATCCATAACTTGCTATGATGACAAAGGGGCCTAACCAATTAGGCTCAAACTGTCCTTTGCTATCCTGATCTAGAAGATTTTTTTGATTTTTCTTTAGGACAAGATCCCCTACTTGGAAAGACTGACACTTGATCTTCTTGTTATAGCTCCATTTCAGTTAGTTTTGATATACTTGCAAGTGATTAAGATCATCAAGATGACACTCATCCAAGAATTCTAGCTCATTTAGCAGAGATACTCTATACTCTTCATTAGTGATTAGATTTTGTAGTGACACTCGTAGTGATGGAAGTTTGAACTCAATAGGAAAGATGGATTTTGATTCATAGACTAGGGAGAATGGGGTTGCACCTGTAGGTGTACAAATACTAGTTTGATAGGCCCATAGGGCGAGATTCAACTGTAGATGCCAATCATGACCAGATTCATTGACCATTTTCTTTAGGATCTTCAGAATAGTCTTGTTTGTAGCTTCAACTTGACCATTTCCCTTTGGGTAATACAGGGTAGAGAATTGTGTTGGAAAATGTGACTCAAATTTATTGGCTTGATCAAATTCCTGTAGCAGTTATGTTTTTCCCTTTATCAGGCTAACAGTTCATTATTGGCATGTTGCACGATCGCAGAAGTATAGAACTTTAGAACTGCAAGTCGAGAGTTCTGAAGTTCTTGAAACCTTCAAATTACCGATGGAAAAGGCAATAGATGTGGGTTGGAAACTTAGTGGAAGTTAGGAGATCACGTGGTTAGAGAGCTTGGAGAACCTGCGACTTGGTTGTGAAACTCTTGAAACCTGTGACATCTAAAGGTAGTCTCATCGATGGTACGATATCACTCATTGGTGGTCATGTGTTTCATCGGTGGGACTTACTCTTGTTGGTGGGACTCTATCCCTAGTCTCTTTGATGACCCGATAGCTTTGGTAATTGGCCAACAGTGATGACATGGTGTCGAGTTGGCAGTGGGAACCACCTGGAATTTATGTTGGAGGGACATCCTCATATTAGAAGGACTATGGGTTGAATCTCTTTGATAGGCCAATAAGGCTTCATCAATGTAACTCCCTTATAATGGTGGGAGACAAATTAGAGTCTCCCCAATATGGCGATGAGGTTTACTTGGTAACTCATGAAGAATGTCTTGGTGGGACCTGACAAGTGCTAGAATGGGAAGCGGTAGTTGGTTACTAATCATTGAAGGTTGTTTGGAAGATTGACTTGCTAGGGTGATTCAAACATAAAAGTGACTTGCTATTATCAGAGAGAGATGAAAAAAGTCTCTTCGATGGCCTGGCATGGTTAACATCAGTTACCTATAGAAGTTGAATTGATAGTTGGGAACTAAATCAGTTGGTTTCTTGGTTGACCTGGAATGAGAACAAATGGTATAAATCATTGAACATTTTGCAATGTGATAGTGAGAGGGAAATAGAACAAGGTTATGTTGTCAGATTCTCTCTAGAATGGAACAAGATGTAAATCTCCTGTAAAGGCTTAGAGCCTACAATTATATTTGTAACTATACTTTTGTTGTTGAATAATACAATGGTGATTGGGATTTTGAAGTGTGGGGTTTTTCCTCGAAATGGTTTTCCCCATGTAAATATGTGTGTTCATGTTATCTGTTTCATTTTTCATGTTTAATGGTTATGTTTGATTGAATCTGTTAATGGTGTTGTTGGAATTGGTTTACTTAGCATTATTTTTTCTCTAAGGTTTAATGTGGGGAATGAACTATGTCTGATTTCGCTTTGTGGCATAGTAGTATGTGATTTTGAGGCAATCTGATGAAATTAAAATTATCAAAGGCACTACTAATCTTGAATGTTTCTTTCTAAGATGACCAAAATTTCCCAACAAGTGGTATCAAAGCTTGCTTTTGGAAGTGTGAGTTCCTGGTGTTGTTGGTTCTAGGTATTCTTTCTATGAATATTTCTTAGTGTGGTAGGCTTGAATAAATATAAAGGATCGATTGATGAATTGGTCCTTTGGTGAGTATAAATTCTTGCTCTTTTGTTTGAATTTCAAGAGGCAACATGCAACATGAAGGATGGAGAAGATGTAGAAACTTGAGTTGGTCATATTGAAATGATATGACCTGAAGCTCTTAAGTTGGAAATGGTATAATCTTGATGCAAGGGGTGGAATATTATTTACTCTATGGTTGTGTTGCAACAACGATTTCATATTGGGTGTCTGTGAGGGGATCCTTGTTGATATGGAGAAGCTTGGGTTATTTCAGAGCTATGGAGAAATGTGCTTATGCTGGTTGTTTTGTCCTGGTATTGGAAGGCATAGTTTTAATGGTACCCCAATTGCATGAATGCTATGGAGTTGATCATTGGATGATATGAAAGCTCTTGCAATAGCTACTCTCCCTCAGATGCATGTGCATGTTGATGGTTTTGGAGTTGGCCTGACATGGGATTAGAGTTCTTGAATTGTTGTTTCCTTTTAAGGATGTGTTGTACTTGCATCGCTCAAATCCATGTTCTTTGGATTTGATGGTTTTATAGATTTCCATTTAAAAAATATATGTTGATGCTCATTCATGTTAATCCATTTTCTAGTTTAACCGTTATGGTGTTTCTTGATTCACATTTGTGGTCTTCTAGACGTGAAGTGGGTGTGGATGCACATGGGTGTTTGAAGCAGGTTTTTCACTATCAAGGAAAACTTGTGGCTATGTGGAGCTGTTGTTAAGCTATTTTCTAGACCCTGGCTTTTGGGGTGTGATTGGATGAGATAGTTACAGTTCTACATACATGCTTTGTGCATGGTATGAGGAGGTGAGTTTCTTTCTTTGCATGAGAGTGTTGGTACGTGGTTTGTCACTCGACATTCATGTGGTCATGCTTGGTGGTTTCCTAGACTACGGTGCTTGTTGTGGACATGATTGGAAAGTCAGGTTTGAGCTTGATCTAGTGTTTGAGTCAAGTTATCTACGTGTTTATTCTCTTTGAGATCTCAGTTTTGCAATCTCCAATATGATTATGGGTTTGCATGTTTTAGTGTTTGGATCTATGAGTTATGCAATTGTATGGATTTATCACCCATTTAGTTGCAATGGGATAACTTGGAAGTGGACTGTCTATATCCATGAG
Organism: Sequoia sempervirens; assembly: GCA_007258455.2. Taxonomy (NCBI): domain Eukaryota; kingdom Viridiplantae; phylum Streptophyta; class Pinopsida; order Cupressales; family Cupressaceae; genus Sequoia; species Sequoia sempervirens. The sequence goes on along the minus strand of VDFB02386410.1, from coordinate 11,670 downwards.
GTTGATTAAGTGTTGGTGTAGAATTGTTAGCTGGCCTTGTCAGTGGTCACTTGTGCATTGGTGTGGTTGCTTTGAAATGAGAGGATGGATGGTGTTGAGTACATGGATAGTCAGTTTTGGAGACCTGTAGCATGTTGTATCATGATGTCATGGATAGATTGGATACATTGCTTTGTGTAAGATTTTGACAATGATGGCAATCTCTGCTTGGTTTGAAGATCTTGATGCTACTTGGTATTTTTGTTAGATGGATATGTTGATGTGTGGACCTGAAGGATTCTTGGATTAACAGATGTTTGGTCATGATGATTGGATAACTTGGTTGTCACATTTTAGTGGGAGCTTTAGCAATGACTGCAAATTCATCACTTAATGGTGAATGATCATCTTTAGTGTTGCATATATTACTAGGAGGATCTCTTAGATCCTATTGCTATAGAAGGATTCTTTCGAATTTTCATGGAAAATATTGGAAGATGTTCAAAATATTGGAACCATGGAGGATTATTGGAGTCTTTGGTTGAGGTGTTGGAAGTGCTTATTAGGTGATGTTGGTTTAGAGTTTGTTTGTGTTATGTCATGGTATGCTCTTGATTCTAGATTAGAGTTTTGGAATGATGCATTGCTCTTGAGACCATGGTATGTTCAATTGGAGCATGGGATTGGTGCAAGAGCACCTACACCTCATCCTCCATTTTCGCTCATTTAATGAAAATTTGTTGTTAGGAGGTTAGAATTAGTCTTTTTGAGTCTTTTAGTCATTAATACGGTCAATCAAGACCATTGAGCAAGATCTAGGGTGAGTTTTTGAGTTTTGAGTCAAAATATGCAACAATGCAATCTTGCACTAAAAGTTGCTTTTGTAGCCTTTGAAGGCAAAAATGTGAATTTTTATGTAATTGTGCAAGGTTTGGGGTCTTGAAAATGTAATAAGGCTGTTTCAATGTTATTTGAATGGTTGTTAAGGTCTTAGGTCTTTAGGATTGCAAAGTTGCTTCAAAATGCAAAGTTGTCATAAGGAAATTTGGCGTAAAATCAACATTAATGATGTAATTTCATTAACTAATGGTTCCCTCCTTCAAAAATCAGTTGAGGGCAGTTGTAAATGATGGGAAACAAGTTTAAGAAGCCTCCCTTGGGTCGAGGTTGGGCTGTTGTTGGCAGTTTTGAAGTTTTGAAGCATTTAATAAGAAGAAAATTTTGTTTTTTCTATTTTTTTACAGCATTTTTTCCTGATCCCGTGCTTGGTACGGTCTGGTACATCATTGTACGGAATCCAAATTGAAATGGTTTGAAAGAGGGAAGAATATACTTTCTTTTGGTGGTGATTTTTCTCATTTTCATTAAGAATTGAATAAGTTACATCAATTTTAGTGAAAGTGGGTCTGAAATCTTGCAAAACAAGGGTTTGGTCACCAAAATGGATGTAATTCCCATTTCCACCGTGGGAAAAATCTAAAAACTGGTGGATTGGTATATTTAGGACTCCTTTACATTCTTCAATTTTTTTCATATTGAAAAATGGAGTTTTGCAAAAGTTATGTGATGCCCTAGGTCTGGTTTTACCTTGAAACAGTCCAGAAAATGATCATTTGTAAGCTTTTCTTTTGATTTCTGAGTATTTTAAAGAAATAGAATGAATGAAATATGTGAAAGGGGTCTTGGGGAACCTGTTGGAGTCTTTTAAAGGCATTAGGGGTGTTGGGGTGTGCCTTGACAAGTTGAAAGCTTCCTTGTACATGCCTAGTTAAGCCTTGTTTATGGCTTGTAAATCAATCTTTTGATACATTTGTTTTGGGTGTTTGATCCTGTGCTTTTGGGAACTTGTGGGGGATCTTGTTAGAAGTCTAAAACCTGATTTCATTGTCTGGTTAATGCCTTTAATAAGTTTTTATTTTGACTGTCCTATTTGGCAATGTTGCAAGGTTGCATGGGCTTGTGTAAGAGTGATGAGAGAATGGGAGTTTTTGAGTGTAAAGTCAGGTTATTTGGTCTTTTTTTGACATTTTGAGAGTGTACAAAGCATCCCCAAGTCCTTCAAACATGTCTGGTTGTGTGAGTTGAGTTGGGTGATCAAGTTTCTTGTTGGAAGGAATAGTGAAGTTGATGTGTGCATTTAGAGAAGCTATTGGAAAAAGGTATTGCTTCCCCTGCCACTCTGCATCAGAGGATATCCTAAGGGGGATGTTTAGATCATGATGTCATGATAAGTTTCTAATTTAGATGATTGGAGATTTGACAATGGTTTGGTGATTCTTTTTGTTTTGGGTGCATTGGTCATATGCTTGAGAACTTCATGGTAGTGCAGTGATTCATTTGGAGTTTAGAATGAGATGATTGTTTGCAGGTGCTCATGGATAAATGGAGAATAAAGGTGAGGCTGTAATTCTCTTGAGATGAGAGAAGTGTTGTTGATGGTTACTCTTTATGAAGATTTCAACAGAAAGTCTGAGGAGCCTACACCTTGGTTGGACGTGAGTTCAACAAAGACCAATGAGGAGATTTCTCTTGGAGAATTCATGAGGACTTGGTTACCCTGGAGGAGCATTCTCATTCCCCACTCTTGGTCTACTCGACAGTTTATCATTTGAAAGGTATTGCCCATTATTGCTTTTAGATGTGTAAAGTTCATGCTTTGATTCTCATGGAATGAGATGATTCTTGGTGATTGGATTTGGATACTCATTTGAGGATTGGTTTAGCATGTGTCTATATGCTGTTTCCTTCATAGATATGGATCTTGAGCTATGTGGTTAGTTCTGGAGGATTCATTTGAAGGATGTTTAGCATGGTTATCTCCTTGCACTTTCATGTGTTTTAAGATACCATTTATTGTTGAGGACTGTTAAGAGATGGTTTTATGGGTTGATTTCCTGAGATGGGAAATTGAGTAGTTTGATCTTCCTGGAGAAGCTTACATCCATATAATTACATGATACCTTCAAGGTATATGTGATTGGATGGAGTAGCACTTGTTGTGTGTGCTATTTTTAGTCACGTGGGTTGATCAGTTGGATGTGAGCAGTTAGTTTTCTAGTTGTTGATCTAGCTGATGTTCTATCTTGTTTATGGAGGATAACTTCACAGTTGTGTTTAGGTTGAAGCTTTGAAGTTGATGTTGTGATTCTTCTATATATCTTGTGAGCATAGTGAAGTGGTGGAAGTACGTTATAGCCTTTGCTATTAGTTGGATCTAGTGCTTATGTTCTTTAGATTGGTGCATATTCACCATGGCTCGTTCCTTTCCTTCAGAGGATTGCTAACATTGTGGCCTAAGACGGTGGACATCTTAGATTTTGGTACATGTGTCTTAGTTGGAGTATGGAAGCATTGGTTGAGGATATTTTTGGTTATTTGGATGGATGATACAATAATTTATAGCATTGAAAAGAGCTAGTAAGTTCTTTGTCAAGTGGGAGAATGTTGGAAAATGTGACTCAAATTTACTGGCTTGATCGATTTCCTGTAGCACTTATGTTTTTTCCTTTATTGGGCTAATAGTTCATTATTGGCATGTCGCACAATCGCAAAAGTCTATAACTTTAGAACTGCGAGTCAAGAGTTCTAAAGTTCTTGAAACCTTCAACTTACCGATCCCAAAGGCAATGGAAATGGGTTGGAAAATTAGTGGATGTCGGGAGATTGCATGGTTAGAGAACTTGGAGAACCTGCAACTTGGTTGTGAAACTCTTGAAACTCGTGACATCTAAAGGTAGTCTCATCGATGGTCCGATATCACTCATTGGTGGTCATGTGTTTCATCAGTGGGACTTACTCTTGTTGGCAAGACTCTATTCGGAGTCTCTCCAATGACCTGATAGCTTTGGTAATTGGCCAACAGTGATGATGTGGTGTCGAGTTGGCAGTGGGAACCACTTGGAATTAATGTTAGAGGGACTGGGGGTGGAATCTCTTCAATAGGTTGATAAGGCTTCATTAATGTGACTCCCTTATAATGATGGGAGACGAATTGGTGTCTCCTCGATATGGCAATGAGATTGACTTGGTAACACATGAAGAATTCTGTGGTGGGACACAACCAGTTCCAGAATGGAAAGTGGTAGTTGGTTGCTTATCATTGAAGGTTGTTGATAGATTGACTTGATAGGGTGATTCAAACATTGAAGTGACTTGTTATCAAAGAGAGATGAAAAAAGTCTCTTTGATGGCCTGACACAGTTACCGTTAGTTACCTATTGAAGTTGAATCAATAGTTGGGAACTAAATCAGTTGGTTTCTTGGTTGAATTAGAATGAGAACAAATGGTATAAATCATTGAACGTTTTGAAATGTGATAGTGAGAGGGAAATAGAACAAGGTTATGCTACCAGATTCTCTCTAGAATGAAACAAGATGTAAATCTCCTATAAAGGCTTAGAGCCTATAATTGTATTTGTAATTGTACTTTTATTGCTAAATAATACAATGGCGATTTGGGATTTTGGAGTGTGGGGTTTTTTACCTGAAAGGGTTTTCCCCAGGTAAATCTGTGTGTTCATGTTTTCTTTTCCATCTTTCATGTTTAATGGTTTTGTTTGATTGAATATGTTAATGGTGTTGTTGGAACTAGTTTAATTAACATTAATTTTTCTATAAGGTTCAATGTGGGAAATGAACTATGTCTGATTCTGATTTGTGGCATAGTAGTACATGTCTTTGAGGCAATCTAATGAAATTAAAATTACCAAAGGAAAAACTGATCTTGGATGTTTCTTTCTGAGATGACCAAAAATTCCCAACAAATCGGTGTTGGATGTTAAATCTTTGACATAATTCATTCACATCTTGGTTCTTGAAGGGTGTTCCATTGTTTGAGATAAGGGTTTATGGAACACCATAATGAAAAATGAGGTAATTTAGGATTAAATTAACAATTTTCTTTCCTATAATGTGGGTCATGGGAATGGCTTCGACCCACTTGGTAAAGTACTCAGTGGTTGTTATGATAGACTTGTGGCCATTAGATGAGGTTGGGGTAATCTTTCCTATGAGTTGAAGCCCCCACTATGAGAAAGGCCAAGGTGTGTTCATTGGTTGCAATTCTTGAGCTGGAGTGTGAATCAGATCTCCATGCTATTGACACTGGACATATTTTTGCACATACCGATGAGCCTCTCTTTCCATGGTTGGCTAGTAGTACCCATCCTCAACAATTTCTTAGCTAAAGTCATACCACTAGAATGGGAACCACATATGCCATCGTGTACTTCTGTTAAAGCAGTCAAGGCTTCCTCTTGGTTAAGGCATCGTAGTAATGTCCCCTCGATGCTTTGGTGGTATAGGGTATCACCTAGGATCATGAATTGGGATGCCTTTTTAACAAAGGTCCTTTTAAGGTTAGAGGTGATATCGGACGGGAGGGTTCCTCTACTTAGGTAGGTAAATATGTCATGATACCATGGGGATCTAGGATCAATAATGACACACACAAATACAAATTCTAGGATTTCAAAAGTTGGTATGAGAAGTTGTTCTACCAAGAATTCAAATTGTAGGACGTTGTGCGACATGTCTAAAAATGATCCAATTGTTGCCATAACATCTGCTGCTCATTTGTTCATGCAAGGAATCCACCCAAAATTTATATCAATTAAAAGGTATTTGAGACTCTCTACCATCATTTTGTAAGGAGTAAGCTTGCCATCCGTAGTTTGGTAGTTGTCGTTGACTTGGTTGATAACCAGTTGTGAGTCTCCATAGACTTTCATTTCTTGTATTTGCCATTGAACTGCTATCCTTAGACCTGTGATTAGGGCTTCATACTCAGCAATGTTGTTAGTACACAAAAATTATAGCCTGTATGACTTTGAGATGCAATCATCTTGAGGGGTGATGAAAAGAATACCCGCCCTTGATCCATGTTGGGTGAATGATCCATCAAAGTACATCTTCCACTGATTTGCTGTATTGATAAGGAATACTGATTCATTTGGGAATTTAGATATCAATGGATTCTTTGCGTAGACAGGTACCTCTGCCAATTGGTCTACGATCACTTGTCCTTTTATTTCCTTGTGCTCCACATACTCTATGCCAAATTTAGTCGAGATCATTACTCATTTGGACATTCACCTAGTGAGAGTTGCTTTATATAATAAGTATTTCAATGGGTTGTTTTTTGCAATGAGTTTGATTTGATGTGACATCATGTAGTGTCTAAATTTTTTTGAAGCAAAAAATAATACTAAGAATGCTTTCTCAATGGATGAATAGTTCATTTCATAGCCCACCAAGGTCCTGCTGACGTAATAAATGGCTCTTTCCTTTCCATTTTCATCATGTTGTGCCAAAAGAGCACCTAGTGTTGCTAATGTTGCTTAGATATACAAGATCAATGCTTTGTTTGGTATAAGTGGAATTAGCACTAAAGGTTTTAGCATATAGTCCTTGATTTGTTGGAAAGCTTTATCACACTTCTCATCCCATTTGTAAGTTATTCCTTTATGGAGAAGAAGTGAAAAAGGGTGGATTTTATCTGATAGTTGTGCTATAAACCTTTCGATGGACTGCAACCTTCCTTGTAATCCTCTCATCTGCTTCAATGTTTGTGGTGGTTCCATGTCTAGGATGGATTTTACCTTTGCTGGATCAACTTCTATCCCTCTTTGTGAGACGATATAACCAAGAATTTTCCTTGATGTAGCCCCGAAGACACACTTTTTTGGATTCAACCATACCTTGTATTCTTTGAGCTTGTCAAAGATGGGTCCCAAGACTTGTATGTGTTCACTCCTTTTCTTTGATTTTTCCATAATATTGTCCACATAATCTTCAACTATTTTTTGGATCATGTCGTGAAAGATGAGGGTCATGGCTCTTTGATAGGTTGCTCCTGCATTCTTTAGCCCAAACAACATCATGTTCTAGTAGTATATCCCCCATGGACAAGTGAATGCAGTTTTGTGTTAATCCTCCTTGGCGATCATGATTTGATTGTAGCCTAAAAAACCATCCACAAGTGATATAATTTCATGTACAACTGTTAAGTCCACTATGATGTCGATGTTAGGAAGAGGCAAATCATCCTTCAGACATGCTTTGTTGAATTCTTTGAAATCAGTGCAGATTCTAATGCCCCTAGTGGGTTTGGAGCCTAGTACCAGGTTGGAAATCCACTCAAGATAATCTATCGATTAGATGAATCCAATGTCAAGAAGCTTTTGTAACTCAAGTTTGACCAAGAGTTCTATATAAGGGTGCATCTTCCTTAACTTTTTCTTTACTAGTTTAGCTTCAGGATAAATTGCTAGATGATTCACAACCAATTCTAGATCAAGCCCTGGCATATTTGTATATGACCAAGCGAAGTTGGCTCTTTGCTCTTTCAAGAATGATGCTAGGTTCTTCTATTCTTCATCTAACAAGGATTCAAGATACAAAGTGATCTTGGGTGCTTCTTTCATTCCCACATTGACTAGAGTGGCCTTTTCTACTAAAACTGTTGACTTATTTGGATGCATCACACTAAGGGGGAGATTGAATCCTTCATCCTTGGGCATCTCAGAGAGGTTTTCACCCTTAGATGCGTCCTTCCTTTTTACTATTTTAGGACACGAGAGTGCCACAATGTGGTTTTCACTCAAAGATCTGCAAGTTAGTTGCATGTCATCAACTTTGCGACTGAAGGACTCAATCGTCTCCCTATAGTATTCCCTTGTGTCTAACTCTATGTCAAAACCAACCTTATGATATGCCCATGGTAAGTTGTCATGAAGTCCCATGAATTATGAGATTGCTTCATCGCTTTTGAATAAATCTAAAATCAGTGGTCCTTGTTGGTCTAAGTCAATGAGTTGTGGGTATACTAGATGTATTTCATTTGGTCAGTTGCTTAGGGTGAAGGTCGATGTAGATATAATGAAGAGGGAATTATTTTCAAATAGGTCAGCAACATCAAGGGGGAAGTTGTCTAGGGTCGTATCACATGATGTTGGTAACCAAGAGGAAGCCTTAGCTTGTTTAGCAAAAGTACCTTTTCCAATAAGGGTAACCTTGCTAATTGTACAACCTAGGCCAAGATTCTTTGGATGTTTCTCAGGAACGATAGGTTCTAGAAAATGATTGTCATTTTATTACAGTTTCTCATTCTTGGTATACCCCATTCCCTTTATTAGCTGCAAGCCTTTGTTTTCATTTTCCATAGGAAGAATAGGGACGGGTCATTCATCTTGATATAGCAGTTTAGAGATATCCTCCTCATTGACATCTTCTTTGTTTAGGTCCCCCCACTTGGTGAAGGTAGTAGCTTCCATTTTGATAGTCTCAGGGAAATTGTTGCTAGGTGTGGGTCTCCCATGAGATTTGGGAGAAAGAGGTAGCTCCCCTAACACAAAAACTTATCCTTTGTTAGCTTATAGTTTCTGCAACCATCATCTTGGATCACTGCTTTGATGTCGGGTATGTTTTGCATAATAGGCGTTTTGATTTCTAAGGTAGATGTTAGGGATGATGCGTCAACAAATGAGGTAGAAGGTGTAGGCCCTTCGTCATTCTTGGGTATTTGGGGGATCTTATAGAACTTGGCCTCAAGATTCTTGTAGTAGTAAAAAAGGCTCAGGATCTCCATGGATGGTAACTTCTCTACCCTCGAAAGGAAAATTTACACACTGATGGTAGGTTGAAGCTATAGCTTTTAGGGCATGGATCTAGGGTCAACCAAGTAGGATGTTGTGGGGAAGATCAATGTCTAACACTTGGCATGTAGTTTCTGCAATGATGGGGCCTACTTGGATGGGTAGTGCGATGATGCCTTGTAATACCCGTTCTTGGTCCTCATATGCTCTGATGGTGGCACTCTTTGTTTTCTCAATAGTATCCTTTGAATAGCCCATATCTTTGATAAAATGAAGGCTGCAAATTCATACCAACACCTCCATCTACCAAGACTCTTTTAACCTTGTTTTTATGAACAATGACCTCAAGGTGTTAAGCATGATTATGAGATGGTTGTGATGGTAGGTCTTGTTTTGAGAAGGTGAGAAGATGATTAGTGATATTCCCTACCATAGCTTGAAACTTTTTGGTATCTATATCCTCAAGGACAAATGATGTAGATAGAGCTTCCTCTAAGATTTCCCTATGTGCAGGGGATAACCTTAATAGTTCTAAGATGGAAATATGTGGGGGGGTCTTCTTAAGTTGATCTAAGATATTGTACTTGCTAGTATTTGTTGTTGGTTGAGTAGGATGTGCCATAGATTGAGATGGAACTCCTTGGATGGTGATCTTGCCACATCATGTGGTGACTCCACATTCCTCACTAGGTCCTTTGATGCTGACGACGATAATGAAACTATCACTGGAAGCAACTACATTGGAATAGGTATGCTGCACATTTGTATAATCCTTAGCTTTCCCAATGTTATTTCCTTTGTTATGATCTGACATGGGGGTCTTGTATATCTTAAGAACTTGATTACTAGTTGGTATCTCAATAGATATGGTGTCGCTCTCTATAAGATCTTGGATAATATTTTTGAGTCACATGCAGTTCTCCATCTTATGTCCCTTTGATTTTGTGAAAGTCATAAAGATATTTTTAATTGTTCTAAGGCGGTTTATCTTGTGGTTCTTGGTAGTTTTTGAAGTTTGGAAGTGTTATTAGGTTGGACTCTACCAATTTCTTGATGATAGTCTCAATATGTTCTAACAATTGTGTATACTTGTGTTTTGGATAGTTGTTCTTGTTAGGTGTTTGCCTCTATTGTGTTTTGGTGCTGTTGACTTGATTGTTTTGTGGTGGGGTTGTTTGCTGCACAATTGGTTGAATTTTAGCTATTTGATTGTTGTTTGGCCTAGGAGCACTTAGGACCACCTTAGCATCTACCACTCCATCATTTGTTATATTCTTGTTCTTATCCCAAACATGAGGATTATCGTTTGAACTGGTTGATGGATGGTTATCTTTGTAAGCTTGAGAATTTCCCTATGAGATTAGAGCTCTCTCGAATTTAAGGGCCCTAGGAACAAGCTCATGATAAGATGTGATGCACTACATTTTTAAGTGGAAGGATAGATCTGGATCTAGATTTTCTATGATATTTCCCACTTTTTGTTCATTGAGAATTGGCCACTTGCTTTTACTCACTCTTTGCCTGCATCGTTGCAAGAAATTGGGAAAATATTCTCCTTTGTTTTGTTTGAGAGTGTATAAATCTTCTAAGCTTACATCCATGTCAAGATTGAAGGAGAAGTGATCTATGAATTTGTCAATGATTTATTGGAAAGTTTTGATACCTAGAGGCAATTGAGAAAAATAGTCCATGGAAAGACCTGTTAAACTTCATGGGAAGAGGTGCATCAAATATGACTCATTATAGGTTATCTTCATACACATGACATTAAATTCTTTGATATGGTCCACAAAACTTCTTCTCCCTTTGTATTTTTCAAATTTGTGGATTTCAAAACTGGGAGGGAATGGTACCATTGCGATATTTCGATCAAATGGATATGGGCATAGGTTCTATGTATGAGGTTTCTTCATTTTTCCCATCTGGATATCCTGTATTTCTTGTGTTAATTCCTTGAGTTGTGATGCCATATTGTCTGGTGGACTAGGTGAAGGAACATATGTTGCATATTGTGGGATGGTGGATGAAGTGTACGTGGGATTCTGATATGATGACGCGTAATGTGGTGTAGGATAAGGTGATGATGGTGTAGGCATATGTGTTCCTAACGTACTTGGATTGACGATGTTTTGTTGAGGGTTGTAGTATAAACCCTGTTGTTGTTGTTGTTGTTGTTGCACAAGCAATTGTTGTTGTTGGGAATACTATTGAGCTTGTTGCTATTTTTGAGCTGCTAGGGCTGCTTGCTGTGCTGCTAAGGTTGCTTGATGTTGTTGTTGTTGTTGTTGGACTACTAAGGTTGCTTTTTATTGTTGTTGCCATTGTTGTGTGACTAAGGCTGCTTGCTATTGTTGTGTGACAAAGGCTTCTTGTTGTTGTTGTACGACTAAGAATGCTTGTTGTTGTTGTGCTGCTAGGGCTACTTCTTCTTCTTCTTCTTCTTCTTCTTGTGCTGCTAGGGCTACTTGCTATTTTTTCTATTGTTGGAATACTTGCTAATAAGCCTGTTTGGCTTGTTATAAAGCTAGGACATGTGCTTGTAATGTAGGATCAACTAGGGGTTGGGATATCTGAGATAGGTTTTGGATGTTGATATTTTGTGCGGATTGTACATTGTTGATGAGAGGTTGTGGATTCCCTTGGTTTAACGTTCTTTGCAAGATAGTGGATTGTGATGGAGGAATGTAAGTTTGGGGTCCCATTTAATTTTGCATGACTTTGGGGATGAATGGTAAAGATGAGGATGGTAACATTAAATATTGTGATGTTAAGGGCATATTAGGACCTTGGGTCCACTGAGTGAAAGGATTCCCTTGACCGATGTTTTGGAGATTCCCTTGTGTTTGGGATGGGGTCAAGGTATTACCTTGGTTGATGGGGTTTGTGATCAAGGGATTGTTTTGATGTGGGTTGATGATGGATGGAATAGATGTGTTTTGGGAAACCTTTGGGTTTGATGTATCAATGGGAAGATTGGATGAAGATGTTCCTTGTTGTGTTAAACACTAATTTTGCTTGAGGATGTTACCTTGCCCTTTTGGGTCTACTTGTGATACCTAGTCCACACTACTTTGTGGGATGTTAGGCACACTTGTGG
>VDFB02386409.1:0-25542 GCA_007258455.2 Sequoia sempervirens | reverse complement strand
TGTGAGCCAAGAGTCTTGGCGAATTCATACTATATTGTACTTGGGTTTGCATTTGAATAAAGGAGTTACAAGTTGGGAGTCTTATATTCAATGTAATGATCATTTAGAATAGCAAATAGTATGTATGCCAAGTGTTTATGAAAATTACAATTGACTATAGGTGCATGTTTTTCATATAAATTCCATATATATGCAATCAAAGACAAAAGTCAATTTTGCATATACATATTAGATCATTGCCTAGATATTGTAGTGATGATTTGCAAGCATTTACATTCATTCAAGACCATTTGAAGACAAGAAAGCAAACTGAAAACTCGGAAACAACTAGTTAAGAGTTTGCAAGTGAAGTGTTTGACATTTGTAAGGAATTTCTACGATGGTTTAAGAAGTGTGAACATTAACATTTTGGTCTATCCCTCTCCTTTAGGTGAAAAATCCTAAAGTGTTAGAAGGTCATAATAACCAAGATCTTTATTTTACATTTTGGTTACCCTTAAGATATTCCTTGAGAGCAAAAATTTAGATCAGAAGTTGCAAGGGATATTATAGTAAGCCAATACATGAGAATAATTCTCAAGACAGTCAAATATAATGAAGGAAAGGTAAATCTAAAACGTATAAAAGAGCTTTAACTTGTTTTGTGTATAACAACCAAATGAATGGGGTGCAATACTTGTGTGGTACCATGGTGAGAGATCAGTATACAATAGAAGTCTTTTTTTCCTCTTTGCCAACATATGAAGCAAGTTAAAATGTGAGAAATGGTCAAATGTGAAGCAGGCCAAATTGAGTCAACCTATAGAAGACATTAACCTAGCATTTCTGATTGTTATTCTTGCTAACCATTTGAATAAGTGACTCATTACTATGATGAAATTTGGTTGTGAATGTGTTTATTGTACAATGATTTTTGGTGCCACCTTTTCTTCTTCTTGCTACATCAAACCTTTTGGATTGAGAAGTGTCATCTTTGATAACTTGTTTCTAGCCTGTAGTTGCTCACTTTTGTGTTTAAATAGAGGTACTTTAACCCTCATTTGGGATGCATTATGTACACTTGATTCTTATTTTTTGAGTTGTTGTTATTTTGATTTTCTAAGTTTGAGAGTTATTAAGAGGTTTTGAAGAGTTTGTGTGAGGTTTTGGGAGTAAGTTTTTGGTGAGTGGAAGAGAGATAGTTGGGAATTGCTTGTTGATTTGGGAAGGTCAAGCTAGGAATGTAGTTTGATCGACTGGAGCTTTGCATAAATAGGCATACTAATTTCTACTCTTTTATGTTTTGTATGAATTTGAAAAGATTGTGTGTTTTTGAATGCCTTGTTAGAAAATATGTTTAGTTGTTATAATGGATAGGTTATTCTCTTCCCTATGTGGAAGTAAAATATTCTTGATGAATCTACTCTAGGAATCTCTATTGATTGAGTGTATGTATATACTCCATATTAAGGATTGGGTGTTTAAATTGGTATTAAATATTATATTAAGTTAGAGCTTATATAATAGAAGCTTAATTTGTGAAGTTGGGTTATATAGTTGCTTTGAACTACTTAGTGGAAATGTCATCATTATGATGTTATGCAAACCTTGATTGATAATCCTTACTCGATTAATTACTCATGTCCCCTTGAGATAGGAAGAGAGTCTTATCCCTAGTGTAGGGTATAAACTTGAAGGATATATATGAATATTCAACAATAGGGAATTGAGAGTTGTATTTTATGGTTATGCTATTTTCTTATTTTGAATTAGAGTCTATTCCTATTCTCAAAAAGTTAGAAGAGGGTACACGTTTTGGTAACCCAAAACTGTAATGTGAGAGGACTATGGGTGTAGATGCATTGGAACTCCTTGCAAGTTGATTATGTTCTCTAGATGATATACAAATATAGTAAACATGGGAATGTCTGAAATACTTGAAAGAGAAGATTTATGATTGGTTTATGTTCACTTGAATGTTACTTAACTTTTGATTGAAACCCTAGGTTGAGAATAACCTATTTGGTAGTGTTATTTATTTGATTATTGATTGAAGCAACTAGGTTGAGAATTAGCATATATGATCTAATTGATCACCACAATACTAGTTTACAATTTTTGGCCAAACTAGACATTGAACGAATTTTTTTTAACTAAATATTCACTTTCGGGCACCTATAGCTGTTAAACCATGAGGAATTTGAAGATGATGCAAACTAGTGATTTGTGACATTTTTTCTATAGATTCTATTTTTATTTTTATTTAATATTTGAATCATATTGTATTTCTTTTTCCATCTCCTTTGAAAACTAGTTTTTAGCTATAAAAACCATTTTTAAAGAGTGATGCTCACCGTAAACAACATAACTTCTTTTCTATGAAGGATAAAATTATAATTTTTTTGAATTTATCTTTTTAACTATGATATCTAGCATTTTCATTTGGTATCATAGTGTTTTATTGAAATTTTTTCTTAATCAAGTTATGAAGTCAAACCAATTACAATTTAGACATAGGTAGACCATAAGAACATAACTTTTTTTGTGTGTATCAAAATTCAATTTTCTTTTTTTACTAGATCAAGGACATCAATACCTAGCCAAAACATATTTTCCAGATTTTTTTTTTGATAATCTAATATTTTTCCACATGTGTAGAACAGAAAGCATTTTGATAGGTGTAAAGGAGACTTCGTTATATGTATGGTTTAAAACTAGTGGGGTTCTATCTAAGGGGGTTTGATCTAAGGTGGTTTGATCAAACCATCTTAAATTAGAACCCTTTAATTGGAAATTTTCAAGGCTTCAATAATTATATTTTTTAAAAATATGTGATTTCAACAAAACTCAAGATGTCCCAAAAAGTGTAAACCACTATTGTGGAATCACCCTTAAAAATATATATCTTTGTTTAAAGTCATTTATTGCTGATGATTATTGTTTGGAATGAGGTAATTTATTGATAAGATTATACATTTTGATGGGAGTCATTTATTGTTGAGATTACACTCTTGAATGAAAAAATTTATTTTTTAGAATGCACTTTTGAAATAGTGTCTCTTAATGATGTGACGCTATGTTTATCCATATGGTTAGTTGGTATGTTAGAATTACTTGAATTACTTAAGTAGAAGTGTCATAGTAAAATTTTGGGTAGAACAAATGGGCATGTTACAAGAGGAGTGGTCTAAGTCACACCAATATGAGGAACCTTACACATAGCACAAGGAATGCTCCCCCAATGATTTAGCAAATCTCAAAGTTGTTAAAATTCTAGAGCAACTTTCTTAGTGTTGGTTCTAAAACCATAGTTCCACTTCCTAGAATATTTTTTCACTTTTAAGGCTAAGGTTGTCATCATGAAAGCAAAACCTACTTATCCACAAACCATCAAGGGTTGAAGGTAAACTCCATAAGAGGGTTTCTTCCCTACACTTTGAGCTCAACTTAGACTTAGGAAGGTATCCTAAATGTATACCTTAATAGGCATTTGAATTAAAAAGAATGAACAACTAAAATGACAAAAATTGAACCTAATTACATACTTCACCCCAAAAGATGTCACTAGGTCAAATAAGACTGACTATAATAAAATCTATATAGTTGATTAACATGTGGAAGCATGACCCACATGAGATGAGCTAACCATGTCGCCATAAAATGTATACTTGAACATTATTATGCTCATTTGAGTCTCTCTTATGGATTTTGGCTTGATTTTTCCTAGATTTAATGTTGTAATATGGTCAACACATTCACATTAGGTCTTGGACCCTTGTGAATCAATACAAATTATAGGATGTCTTGTAAAAGTGTTGTGAAGTGTTGTAACCCACTTTCACACTTTTCTAAGACCTTTTCATTATAATTCATTTAAATAACCTCTTTTTATCACTTACCAAGTCTTATTTCAAAGTGTTGTAAAGATTTGTAACAAACTTCCACACTTTTCTAGGCTTGTCATCAATAATTTGACTCTTTCTTATGTTTAAATGACCCCTTAATACACTTTCCAGCCTTAAGTGTGTTTTGGAGAATAATCTTGTTAAACATCATTAAATGCACTTTAATTTATGAATCCTAATAAAATTTCCTTGGTGGGACCAAGTCGCCACCTAGGGCAACTTAGTCCCACTGAGCACAAAAATCAAAATTATTTTAAATTTCTAGCAGGATATTATTCTCTTAACCTTGAGGTTGGCCTGTGATGTGATATTTTAGAGAAATTTTGTAAAATCAAGTATAAATAAAGGATTTTCCTCTCATTTTCACCCCAATTATTCTAATGCATTCATCCACACATTAACATACATACATTCATAATTCTCAAGCATTATAGGCACTATCACGCATCCATTGGAGCATCTACTTGCATATCTTCAGATTTCTACATCAAGGCCCAAGGGTTTGGTGAGTTGTAGGATTGCATGTTGTTCATTCATCATTCTCTTTCTATTTCATTTCATTTTCAATGGTTTGATTACCAAATTGGGGTTTGACCAAGGCAAACCCCTTATTCTCTAACCCTTAACCCTTTTTCCCCTCTTTGCATGTGTGTTTTGCAGGTCTTGTATACAGATTTGGAAAAGAGAAATATGTTAAAAGGTGTTGACAATTCATCAAAGTTGAATTCAAGTCAAAAAATCCCAAGTGAAGCTTGGAGACCCTTTTTAGCCTGATTCCTATAGTTTTAGATCCAGACACCTCCCAAGAAGAGGATTGCAAACTGAGAGCTACAGATTCTTGTCCTGAAATTCTTGAAAGTTGAAGGTGGAATAAATCACCATTAGTGGTGAATTAGTCCCACTGTTAGGCTTGAAAAATGATTTCTACATTTTTGGATACCCATTTGGCTAAAACTTGTTTCAACAGAATCTCCCTGAAACAAGATTAAGTCGCCCAACTTGGCGTAAGTGTCCCAGTTGGCCTCAACAATAAATTTTGTAGGATTCCAAAGCCTCTTTGCATCATATTCTAGTTTCCAGGTGCACCTCTCCAATCTCTTTCATTTCTATTATTGTTTGTTTGCATTTTTAGGTCATTTTGCATATCACAATGTGTTTTCAAACAACTTGCATTTCTTAGGTTTTACAATAATAATCAATATATTTTATTAGTTTATTGCATTTAGGAATATTTCATCCATACTTTCATTAGTTTTGAGTGGGGACATTACGCACTTTGGCATATCTTTCTCCTTTTAGGTGAAAAACCCTAGAAGTATTAGAGACTTGTGGGTACCAAAATTGGTGTCCACACTAACTATAAGTGTCTACTAGTGAGCCCTCCTAATATAATTTAGTTAGCTTTGATTTCCATTACTCACACAGTCACATAACTTCCCATACAACTAGTATCATATCAAATATCAAATAGCTAATAGCAATCCAACTCCATGAACCAAGTGAATATCAACTAATCCAAAAGATACAATAGTATCTCTAGGTGTCTGCCATTGGCACGGTCGAATGGATTGACCTACTAACTATTACCATATCATAACCAAGGTAACCCATAGCAATCCACCTCCATGAACCAAGTGAATGTTAGCTAATGCCTAGTAGTAGTAGCCTAGACATCAATCATTGGTGTGGTCCAATGACTGCCTATCACATCTCAAATATCTCAGAGGTTTACATTTGGGTCTTCTCTATCCCAATACTTACTAGCATTCTAAATAGTAATAGAGTCAACCTAGTAGGAACTCTAAGGTGATTGATGAGTTGATTGGTACATTTAAAGATACCATTTTAAACCTTCTAGATATATGTTGTTAGTAATCAATAATATGTACAACCCACATCATATCAAGTGTTTTGGTGGTATATCAAGTACTTCTTAAGGAGAAAGAGCGTATTATCAGCCAACATATATTTCTAATTTAAATTTTTAGCTCCCTTAAGTTTGTTAAATTATGGCTATGAGCAATGTTTTTGCTCCTTATTTATTACCTTAGTGATGTTCTAACGAGATTACCATGTATAATTTAATCATGGAATTGATTGAAACTACTATTCTTTTTATATTTAGTTCATTTTTAAATACATGAACTCATTTATGGTGTGTGGAATAGTGTTTTCAAGGTATCTATGGTGTTATTCATCCTAACAAGGCTTTTTTTTCAAGAATATAACATGCCCTTTCCCAAAACATGTTAAATATTAAGTCTATAGACCCATAAAATTTTAAGTCACTATCCTTGGAAAGTTCCACTTGAGTTGGATAAACAACTACAAAATAGAAATTAACTCTTCCTCCTTTAATGGAAGCGTTGTAGGGTCATGAAAATGATATCAAGGACATGGTAACACCCCAACCCTTAAGCTAGTCTTGATGGAAGTTTAGTAACAATCTAATCAGGTTGAGGGAAAAAATCTCATTAGACATGAAGGGAGGCTCTACTATTGTACAAATGCAACATATATTTTCACCACACACAGTGCACTTAAAATAATAAAAGGAAAATAATGTTCTTCTAGAACTAGTTTCAATGCCATACCATTGGAGAGAAGAAGGAAGGAAAGATTCTAATGAAAATAAAGTGTTCCAAAATTTTATAGTTAACCATATAGATGCCAAATTTAATTATGATTCTTCCTTCTTACTAGAGGATAAAGCTCCTACCAATGAGTGTAGTATATATGTATGTCACATAATTTCTTAGAATGATAATTTCTTTTGCTTCTTACATCATGTCAAGGATGAGATTGGGCTCTTGAGGGTTACTTTTACATTCGTTATCTTTTCAAGGTTGTTTATCATACCTATAGGTCATAGTCTTTGAAATGCACAAGAGAATACATTTATTTTTCAAGAGTGAGTTGCTTAATCCAATTATTTTAATATAAAGTTATCTTGTGAGTGTTGTGAACCAAAATACTAAAGATGAATATTTAACACTAATATTTTTTATATGAAATTAGGATTCTAAACTACAAATAGAAATATCAATCATACTGAGCTCTTCATAGTGGTTATTTAGTTTCTCATAAACCATATATACCAAATCCATCTATATAAATTACTAGGATAAAAATATGTTTAATGACATAATCTTTTGGGCTAACCTAGAGAGGTAGATCTAAATACCCATCCAGGTCTAACAAATTTTATAACATTTATATAGGTCTATATAAATATATCCCTTTCAATCCTCTATATATACATATATAAATAGATACATATATTACATTGCGATCCTATTCATTTATGCAACATACCCATTCAATGTATGACTAACTATGTGCTTTCTAAACTAGGGCATGATTGGTGTATACGTAATAAGGAAAAAAGAGTACATTTTTGCATTACTAATTGAACAATTAAGATTTCAAACCCTAAGTAGTTGCAAGAAAAATAAATGAGAAACATAGAAATTTTATAAACTTGACAAGAAAAGAGGAATTGGGAAGATATTTACAACTTGTATGGGTGCAACACTATAGCACCTGGACTTCCCACACCTCTTCTTCTCCTTCCCTACCTCTCTTATCCTCTCATTCCTCTATCTCTCACCTTTTCAACAGTGTATCTTGTTAGGGAAAGGTTGTGGGGTTTTATAGCAACCTTGCACTTTGATTTTTTTACATCCTCTGACCAAGGGAGCCTCTTACTAGAATGTACAACATATTATTTTAATGACATTAATCTCCCTTAGAACCTTCTCCCCTCTCCTTATAAATAGGTTTGTCTTTCACGTGAAGATTTGGGTATTTCCCTACATATCAATGACTAAAAATTGTGACTCATCTTTCTTTCTTTTCTATTATTTCACATGGTGTTTAGTTTATTTTATATAGTTTTATTTTATTTCTTTCTTTTGGATCTTCTCTTATTTATTTTATTTGTACTCTCTTTTAATTATTTTCTTATACTTAAATTTTATTTCCAAATGGTAATGATTAGGTTTAAACTAGTCAAAATTATATTATATTTTCTTTTAATTCATCTTACAACTTGATTCTAGAATGTTCACAAAGGAATAGGAGGGATAATTGACCTACCAACGAGGTGGGGTAACCTTACATAGGTCAATAATTACTAATAGTAGCAGATAAACTCTTAGTTGGGTGGAATAACTAGAGTTACTCAACCTTCAACTAGTCAAACTAGGTTACTGAGTTTGAGGTTTATTCCCAGAATAGGTTGACAAATCTTCCTTTTGTTGCACCTTAAGCACCTACAAAATTCATCCACTTTCTCAGAAAATTTTCAGAACCTAGTTATTCTAATAAAAATATAGATATACCATCCCAAAATAAAATAACACCATTAAATTCATTAATATCAATTATTTAATAATTGTTTCAAATGACGATTTAAAATGTTTATGTTTATTATATTAATAATTATGTTCTTATGAAAATCCAAAATTAGGGGTATGGACATAGTTATAAGTGCAAGGTTGTTAGAGTTAGAAGGAATATACTAATAGTTAAATGTAGATTTGATCAATAAAATAGAGAAAATAAAACACATAAAAATTATAGCAAAAACAAGACAACACATAATTTAACCTGGTTCACTCAATATGGGCTACATCCAAAAAACTAAAGCCATCCAGTAATTTTATTATCTACTGTAAAACATATTACAATCTCACGAATAATGCCCTACTACAACTCCCATCCCAACCGCTTATTACAAGCTTTTTAGAAGCTTCCAAAATTAGGGTTTTACAAAGATTTTTATTTTTTTGGTGACGAAGTGAAAAAATAAGATACATGAAGAGTGTTTAGTATAGCATGATCAGTCACCACATACCAACAATCTCCCACTTGGAGACTGATCAGGCTCCACACAAAACAATCTCCCACTTAGAGACTGATCCTGGATGACACCGCTACACTTACAACTCCCACTAGAAATAAGCACCTTGGACCCTACTGCTTTTTATAATTTTAAACATAAAGACCATCTAAAGTTGAAGAAGAGCTCAACTTCTTGCTTGTCACTTCCTTTGTAAACATATCTGCTAGATTAGCATCTGTATGTATCTTTTATAGCTTTACCTATTCATCCTCCAACATTGAACGAATGAAATGATATCTTAGCTATATGTGTTTGGTTTTAGAGTGAAAGGAAAAATTATTTACAAGATGTATAACACTCTGGCTATCTATAAACAAGTTATTTTCAACCTATTGTTTTCCCAACTCTTTCATGAAAATTTGTAGCCATATCAATCTCATTTGCTGCCTCTGTTGCAACAACATACTCTGCCTCTGTGGTGGATAAAGAAACCACCTTTTGCAATCAAGAAATCCAACTCACTGTTGTTCCACCAACTGTGAATACATAACCTGTGGTACTCCGCCTGGTATCTATATCCCCTACCAAATCTAAGTCAACATAGCCTTTTAAATCAGTATTAGGGCCCCAAAAACATAAACATTTATTGGATGTACCTCTCAAGTACTTGAGAATCCATTTTACTGCATTTCAATGCTCAACTCTAGGATGACTCATATACCTATTAAAAACTCCTACAACATATGCAATATTCGGTCTTGTACATACCATGGCATACATTAAAATCCCTGTAGCTGAAGCATATGGTACCTTGGACATTTTTTCTTCCTCCTCTTGTGTCTTTGGACACATATCATTTGTCAATTTCACATGACTAGGAAAAGGAGTGTAGATAGCTTTGGCATTTTCCATATGAAATCTCTACAACATCTTATCAATATAATTAGTTTGAGATAAAATAATTTTTTGATTTTCCTATCTCTTTTAATCTTCATACCAAGGATTCTTTTCACTACCCCCAAATCCTTCATAGCAAAAGAATTCTCTAACTGATGTTTTAAATCCTTAATGTGAACCATGTTAGACCTCGCTACAAGCATATCATCAACATTTAAACATAAAATAATGTAGCTATCATCATCTAACCTCTTAAAATAAACACAATGGTCTAAATTACATCGACTGTAGCCATGCTTAGCCATAAAGCTATCAAATTTAATATACCATTGCTGAGGTGCTTACTTCAAGCCATATAAACTTTTCTTTAATCTGCACACCAATTTCTCTTGACCTTTGACCTCAAATCCTTGTGGTTGTTCCATATATATTTCCTCTTCCAAATCACCATGGAGAAAGGTTGTTTTAACATCGAGTTGTTCCAAATGCAAATATTCAGTAGCCACAATACTTAAAACAGTGCATATAGAAGCCATTTTAACAACTAAAGAAAAAATATCATCAAAATAAATACCCTTTTTCTGTGCAAATCCATTTATAACTAACTTGGCTTTAAAGTTTTTCTTACCTCCATCCTCCTCTTTCAGCCTATAAACCCATTTTTTTGGTAAATCATTTTTACATGTAAGAAACTTGCATAATTCTTAAGTCTAATTTTTCAGCAAGGAGTCCATTTCTTCTTCCATTCCATGCTCCCACTAAACCTTGGTATGAACCTACATAGCTTCATCATAACATTCCAGTTCACTAGCATTAGTTAATAAAATAGAATACAAAGAGAGAATTTTTTTTTAGGGGTCTACATATCCTTGAAGATTGTCTAACATTCACTGGAGTTTGTAGTATTTGTTGTTGATGTTGTTGTAGATCATGAGGAAGAATTGCAATATTGTTGTTCGGTGTATCATCCAACACTACATAATCATTTTCTTTCTTCTCATGATGTTGCAACTAATCTTTGTACAACACTTTCTCATTGAATATGACAACTCTGCTTCTCATAATTTTCTGATTTTCAAAATCCCAAAGCTTATAACCAAATCATCAATGCCATATCCAACAAATATACATTTATTTGATTTTGCATCAAGCTTTCTTCTATTTTTAGAATCTACATGTGCAAATGCTTCACAACCGAAGGTTTTGAGAAAAGAATTTAACTCACCTTCTTACCTGTCAATGCTTCCTCTGGAATACCATAACCCATAGGATTAGAGAGACCTCTATTAATTAAATAAACAACAGTGTTTACAGCCTCTTCCCACATGTTTAAAGGCAACCCAACATGCAATTTCATAGTTTGTGCATGCTCCATTATTGTTCTATTCATGCAAGTGCTCAGACACTCCATTTTCTTGTGGAGTCCTTGGAACCTTTTTTTTCCTACGAATACCATTAGAGGAATAATAATATTCAAACTCTTTGCTACAATACTTACCACCATTATCAAATCTAAGACGTTTTAACTTTTTACCCATCTCATTCTCAACCAAGCTTCTCCATTTTTTAAAAGTTTCAAATACATCATATTTTTTCCCAAGGAAATAAATCCATACCTTCCTTGTTGTATCATCAATAAAAGTGACATAATACCGAGAGCCACCAAGAGAAAATGCTTGAGTTGGTCCTCATACATGGACATATGCACAAGCTCCAATTTCTCATCTTTCTTTTGCTTCCCATCCTTGAGAAAACTAACTCTCTTTTGCTTTTCATACACACAACTCTCACAAAAATCCATATTAACACATTTTAGACTTGGTAAAAAAATCTTTGAATGAAGTATTTTCATACCTTTTGCACTCATATGCCCAAGTCTATTATGCCACAATGCTGATTTAGAATCCACAACAACTATCTGATTTTCTACCTACCAAATTGCAACAACTATTCTTGAACATTGATTTTTATCTACAATAGCTAAAGTAGAAGGAATAGTATGACCTTTATAAAGATATAAGGTGCCTACTTTCACACCTTTTTCTACCACTAAGGAACCTTTTGTAACCTTCCAATTTTTATCACTAAATGTAACAACACAACCTTCATCATCTAGTTGCCTTGCTAAAATTAAATTTGTGGTTAACTTTGGAACGTTCCTTACCTCATGTAGTAGCCAAATATTCCCATTCTACAACTTAATATTGATTCTTGCCTCTCCAACAATCTGACAAGGTTCGTTACCTCCCAAATAAACTAGCCCAAAATCCCCTTGGACATAGTCAAGAAAATAACTTCTATGGGGCGTAGCATGAAATGAAGCCCCCAAATCTAACACCCAAGAATCATTAGCATTATCAATGAAAATAATCAAAGCATCCTCATAAAATTTATTAAGTACCACATTTTCCTCTTTATTGCCTTCCTTTTTGTCTCCTTAATTTTTCTGAGACCAACAATCTTTCTTTAAATGACCTGGTTTACTACAGTACCAACAATCCTTCTTTTCTATGGATTGGGACCTTTTATCCTTTGATTTTCCTCATGAATTCCCAAGAATTCCAGAATTGTTTCCTTTCTCCTTTGTTCTACCCTTGCTTTCTACATTCAAAAAACTACCTGATGTGGATGTTCCACTTGACCTTTTCCTATGAATTTTCTCGCTCAAAATAACACCAACAACATCATCAAATTTCAATGTATTCAAACCAAAAAAAGAATTTCTAACAACCATTACCAAGCTATTCCAACTTTTAGGCAAAAAACACAGAATCAAAAGAGCCCTAAATTCTTCATCAAATTTTACATTTACAAAAGTTAATTGACTTATAACCGTATAAAACTCATTTAAATGATCAACAACTATCCCACCTTCTACCATTTTTATATTAAATATATACTTCATAAGAAATACCTTATTCGAAGTAGAAGGATTTTCATATAACTCTGCTAGGGTTTGCATCAACTCTTGAGTTGTCTTTGTTGTTGTAATATTGAATGCCATCGATTGTACCAAGCATAAACACATACTGCCAAGTGCCTTTCTATCTAAATAATCCTAGTCCTCATCATAAATTTCTGAGTGTTTCTTCGTTTTCCCTTCCAATGGCCACCATAAATCATTTTGATAGAGGTATTCCTCCATCCGCATCTTCCATAACTGATAGTTCTACACATTGAACTTCTCAACCTTCAACTTACCCTCATTTTCCATTACTCCCACTCAATCGTAAGACCTTCCTATAGAGGATAACAAAACATGACCTTGCTTTAATACCACTTGTTAGGGTTAGAAGGAATATATCTAATAGTTAAATACAAATTTTATCAATCAAGTAGAGATAATAAAACACAAAAAAAAATTATAGTAGCAACAAGACAACACAAATAAATTGATGTGGTTCACCCAATATGGGCTACATCCAAAAAACCATAGCCATCCAATGATTTTATTATCTAATGCAAAACATATTACAATCTCATGAATAATTCCCTACTGCAACTCGCATCGCAACCGCTTATTATAAACTTTTTAAAAGCTTCCAAAATTAGGCTTTTACAAAGTCATTTTTTCTATTGTTGGTGACAAAGTGAAAAAATAGGATACATGAAGAGTGTACAGTATAGCATGATCAATCGCCACATACCAATAAAGGTTTCTCCTTTGTCCAAATTATTAAGATGACAAATGATTAACTCAAAATAAAGTCTAACATCTACGAGGATGTGACAAAGATTAGTGCCAAAATATAAATGTTAGGCTCAATGGATTTGTGTGCTCATTTTTTTGAGATCCATGGTTTTACCTATATCACTTGGTTGTTTTGATTGAGTTGAATTCTATAAAATAAAACACATGTTTAGTGGCTGTAATATACTAGCTATTTTTTTGGCTTGGTTCCTATTTGTATCGAGTTCTCTTGTTAAGGGAATATGTGAAGCATGAAATGTGATGTGTGGTTACTCATTATTCTTGGACACATAGAGGATGCATTAGAGGAGCTTGATTTTTTAGAAGTATTCATAAAGACTTTGTAAGTTTAATGTAATTTTTTTATTGTTGAATAATACATTGAGTGTGGATACTTTTCAAGGTTGAGTTTCCCCTTTTTAGGATTCTCCTAGGGTATATCTTGTGTAATATTGTGACATGTCTTTGATCTTTGTATTATAGTTATTTTGTAGGCTTGTATGCATGTTTTTCTCTGTAGTGTAGAAAATAGTATACATTTACAATTTCACACTATGTTTGGGTCGGACCTTAATTAATTAGACTTAATTAAGCTTCTAAATTTTCAAATTATGCATTCCAAAGCCTTATTATTCCTATTTTCCAAAAGGGAAACCTATGATAAACAATTTCCAATAGTAATTAAAAATCTTGAAAATTGTGTGTCCTAGATTTAGGTCCTAGGACAAGGGTGAATGGATCCTCCTTAAGTGCCAAGATCCAATTTAAAATATGTTTTTGGTGGAATTTTAATGATTCAAATTCAAGTTTCAATTGTTGGCTTTTGAAATCTAATTTTTGAGAAATTAAATAAATAGGTCTATAAATACATAGTTATTTTATCAATTCAAATCTAACAAGCTAGAGTCAACTTTCACAAGAGAAAATAGTATTGTTAGGAGCATTGAAGAGAAAATTTAACAATCATCTACAGAAGCAATTACTTGATCATATCATCATGTCAAATTTCATGTGTGTTCATGTCATGTTTTGGAGTTAACATTGTGATGTAGGTTTCAAGCATTTAAGCAAGCATTCAAGCATCAAATCAATCATCCAATCAAGTCAATTCATGCAATATCTAGAACTTAGAGTGATACATGTTGGACTTTAGTCCTCTAAGGGCAGCCATTAAGGGTTTGATGAGTTGTGAAAAAGCATTGTTCATTCATCATTTCTTTCCATTTGTCATTATTTCATCATCAAGGTTTAATTAGCAACATGGGATTGGACTAAGACAAACCCCTATTCATCCAAAACCAAACATTTTTCTTCTCTTTTTTTGTTATGTGCAAATTTATAGGTGAAGAAGGATTGAAGATTGATCAAAGGATATTTTTTTCAAAGTTGTCAACATTGTTGTCAAGCCACAAAAACTAAGATTCAAAATTTATTTTGGCTTTCTAACAGTCAAACTTAGAGAAATTAGAAGCTTAGATTTAGGATCTAGGGAATGTAAAATCATATTTTGGACTCCTGTACAAAGAACCATTCACCCTAGGCAGAATCTATCCTTTAGTAGAATTAATCTAACCCACTTTTGATCACAAGTTCACATCATTCTACCCTTCTCAGATTTTCCTGCAAATTACTATTTCCATTTCTACTATCATAATATTCTATATTTCAAGTGCTAGGTCATACAATGAGCTTGTTAATGCATTTAAATTTATCTCCCAAAATATCCAACATATCATTTCTATCATAAGAAAACAACAAACCTTCCTAATAGGGTTGACTCACCTCAAGGTTGAAATTCAATCCCATCCTTGGGAGATCTCTTTTTCTAATGAAATTATGAAAAGTGTAAGTGCATAAATTACACACCTTTTAATCATCTCATATTGATAACCCACTTACATTTTTCTATGTTTCATTCTCTAGAGTGGAGTAATGTAGGAAATGGTTTGATCAACCTGGTAAATTTCCTAATAAATTACTTTAAATAATTCTTATTTAAATGGGTACTTTAAGCTAAGTGCAAAAGTGAATATGGAAAGTATGATGTATACATTTTTCATCATCACATTCACCTAGTTATTTTAACTCTAAAGAAAGGAAAATTAATATTCATAGAATGTAGTGTTAGAAAGATTTGAATAAAAAGGTGATTAAAGGGCCCAAAATGGAGGGGAAATGGTATTTTTCTATTAGAAGGATAACTCATCTAGTAAAATAGTTTGAAGTATATTTATAGTATAATGGGTTGAGCTCAATTGGTTAAAACATTCGTTATATTAAGGAGGCCCACATTCAAATCTTAAAAGTGACACCCTAATATGAAATTCTAATGTTGATTTAGTCTTTCATTGTTGATTTATAGTGTGAATGTGACTTCCAATGTGAAATTTTAAGGTATGGCTCTTGATCTTCCATTATTAATTTCTACTAAAGTTCCAACCAAAAATATAAAAATTAATCTCATATTAATAGGCAAAAAAAAATTGTATTGAACTACATTCACCTTTTATTGGAAAGATATGGTGAATGGAAAATTTTTATTGATAAAATATGTAGGAGAGAAGAAAGATTCAATTATTTGAGAAAAAAATAATTATTTTTTTTTAGAGCAAAGGCAGTAAGCCTATATATTTATATATTAATATAATAAGAGTGAATATACATAGTAAGAGAATATGTCCATGACTTCCCAAATAGAACAAAATATTACATTAGATTGCACAAGGAATGCAAAATTTCGATGCAATACTACCTAATCGTACTAAGAGACTACAAAAAATTTTGGTCAATAGAAGATTGACATTGCAGTATCCCCAGAAATAATCAAAATTTAACAAAAGCTACATGTCCCAACATTGGCTATTTTTCCATCAGAGCCAAATGTACAAAACTTTCATCATGTGCCCCAGGGCTTCCCCCAACTCAACCGCCATATCCCACAGGAGCAACAACCAATTTTGAGCCCCTCTGGGTTGAACACGATGGCAACCCCAAATCTCTGTCAGTACCACTTCCATACAAACTGATAGCCTCAATACCCAAATGACCCACGTGTGCAGTTGATGACAATCCTTGAAAATTACCATGGCCCATACTAAAAACTGGAGAAACATCACGGTTTACCACATGACCCACATTCAAGGCTAACAAAAGTCCTCAACCATCTCTTCCAATAGAATTAACAGGGGCATGAGGAGTAGCATGATCTCGAAGGAAAGACACTGCACAATACTTATCTTTGATAACCCTATCCATACTTATCCAAACTTTCATACAGTTCTTTTGTAGAGCATTTAAGAGCCTACTATCATTCTTATACTCCAGGGATAATCTAAAGGACACAAAAACCTTCTCAAATCTTAGATGATCAAAGATGAACTCTCTAGGGAATAAACCACCTAACTCCCCTTCCCCAGCAAAGAAATTGTATTTTTGAATTGCAAACAACAGGGCATTGCTCTGCAGAAAATAAGGCTTGAAAAATTGACCAGCAATGAACACTAATTCTCTATAGGACTGAAACAAATCCATTATATTAGATAAAAAGACCGAAAGCACCTGTGAAGGAAAAATAATCCTGCTCGCTCGCGAGCTAGTGACCTCTGATCCAAGGATGTTATGAATAGCTTCTTCCACTGGAGGGCTTACTAGATAAAACACCACCTTAAGAAAACTGTGTGAAAGGTAATCCTCAAACAAAAGCTCCCATTGCTGAATCTCCATACAAACCCTTAGGTTCCAAGGTTTAAAAGCCATTTTGCAGATTCTTAACACAAACAGAGATATTTGGGAATCTTGACTAAATAACCAACAATGAAAGATGATGCCACTTAGCTCTCACCATCCTTTATAGGCAATAAAAAACATGTGCATATCTTTGACATAATTAATGGTGAATATTGCATTGTTATTTAGGTAGCAAATGCAAAGAACAGAATAAGAGTTTCTTGTGATGAAGTGTGTGAAAAATATTTTTTGAGCTTCCAATTTTGGACCTCCTTTCAACTCATCATATCATTTTGTACCTCCATATACATCAAACATTACAAGAAAAAATTATTTGTACAACACCTGTTCAAAGATGTACATAGTTGTTATTATCAACACTTAAGGTGAATTTTACAAATCCATTAGAATCCTAATGATGAAAGATAGAAATCATTCGGCATACATCGGCAATCTGACAACCATCTCCATCAATAAAACGAAGCTATCCACCTCATTCAATTTGATTCCACCTCACCTATCCTTAGTGTAAAGCCAACACATCTGTTTTACCTTTCCAACTTACTTCCTATTTATCACCCCTACTAAGGTATCGACAGACAACATTACAATCTTTGAATTTACACTTTAAAATACAACCTATCCCACATAACTCTAGTTAGTTAGATTAGAGCAATACCCAACACAACACTTAGTTAACATGCCAACTGAAGAACATATACCAAGCAACACAACATCTTTCATGATAACACTTAATTTACATCTTCATCTGCAAGCATTATTAACTGAGGGTAACTACTATTTAGCAATCTCCCGATTTCCCATGACTTCAAAAATTTGACCATCACAAGCCAAATTTTCAACTTTATCAGCTAGCTAATTGCCCTCTCTATAGGTATGGGAAATTTGAACTTCAATAAAAACATCCAATATTTTCCAAACTTTGTGCAAAATATATCTCAGCTTCCAATTCTGAACAAACCTTTCTTTACATGCACTAATGATGATCAAAGAGTCTCCCTCTATGTGTAGTTTATGGAAATGCAGAGCTTTAGCTACTTGTAAAAAATAGAATAATGCTAAAGCCTCTACAAAATTATTAGTTCTATTAGGAATATGTACTACCTTGCTTGCTAACAAAGTACCATTCCAATCTCTTATGACTATTCCAACACCTAATCTCCCTAGATTACTCCTCAAGGAGCCATAAAAGTTAAGCTTAACAAAGCCCTACATAGGAGATTGCCACTTGACCTTGCTTCTATCTACTTTCAAAGGTGAAGCAACCTTTTGAGACCCTTTAAAAGGAAAAGTTAGATATTTCCAATTTTGAAGAAGCCAACTATCCCAACTTGAGAACACTAAGGAAATATTTTTTTCCTTTGGACATAAGCATTAACTCTGATATAAAATGCTCTATCTTACCTTTCAATTGCAGAATTGTCTGAGCATTCTGCCTAAATATCCTCTTATTTCTTTCCCACCAAAATTTCCAGACTACTAGAGCAGGAGCAATTCTCCAAATGCATGCAAAAAAGGAATATTTATACAAAACCAACCAAGCATTGAATAAATCCCACAAGGTTAATGGCATTGGAAATAACACATTCAATTTAGTTTTGATGAAATGCCAACACTCTTGTGCCTAGGCACAATTCAAGAACAAGTGATTTATAGTTGCATAGGATTCTTGAGAAAGAACACACTTGAATGGTTCAACAAACCCTAACTTGCCCAATCTATCACTTGTCAATATCCTTTTACGAAGCACCAACCAAGTAAAATTACCAGCCTTAGGAAAAACCATCGCATTCCAACAAAAGGAATATGCTCTATGCTCTATGTGATTGTTCCACAGACGTTGTAAGAGATATATACCACTGTTTGACTGTGTAGTTTCCATCCTTAGACAGTGCCCAGATTAACCTATCAAATTCTTTTGATAGGAAGACTATCCTCTCTTGCAATATATCTTGTAAATCACTTATTTGTTTAGAGGATAACAATGTTAAAGGCAGGCTTCTCCATATAAATTTCCCATACACATGATCAACATGATCAACATAATCCTTCAATTTGGTGCCCCATAATGGAGAAATCACTTCTTCCACTCTTGGTGCAGGAGCACTTAGGCTAACCTCCATAGACTAGGAAATTTTGGCTTGTATCTAACCTTAGCCAAGTCAGAAGGTTTGTGTGTTTGTTTTGGACCTTAGAAGGTCATTGTTGTGGTTGGGTGAATTAGCCATTAGGACTAAGGTCACCATAGTTTAGTCTTTATTAATTATCTTTGCTTTAATTAGCCTTAGTAGCTTAAGTTTGGAATAGAGCCTTAAATGTGTTCTAAACACATCCATGTTGTTAGAAGATGCTAAGAGGCAGTTAAGGGAGTTGGATGCTCGAAATCAAGGAGTTAGAGGTCCTAAGAATCAGGGAGAGGACATAATGATAAGTTGCAAAAGTTGTTGCAAAGTTGCATGACAAAATTTGTCAGGTTGCATGCAACTTAGTTATCTTGGATCCCATAAAATTTAGGAGTGTGGGATCGACCAACATCACTTGAAACATGGAAAAAGGAAGCTATGTAAGGTAATGGCTCAAAGGCAAGAAGGAGTATATTGTAATAAAGTTTTTGGTTTGTGTGAATAGAGAGAAGTCTGCAAATTCTGTGTTTTCCCGAATATTTTGAGTGATAGTGATATCAAATGCATTGTATATACTGATTTGGCATTGTATTCATGTTCATAGTGTAGTTTTAAGTCTTTTTCATTCTGTAAGCAAGTTAATATGAGTTAAATTAGTGTTGTGAATTCATAGATTAGGGTCTAGAGGGTTTGTTGGATCTGTTTTGAACAGTCAGTCCTTTAATGGCTCCCCCATGAAATCTAGCCACGGGGTTTTCCTGAGATTAGATGGATTTGTTAGGGGAGTCATGTATCTATATATATCTAGTAGTAGGAGTCATGTGGAGTCTAGTAAGTATTTTTAAAATCAAACCCTAGGCGAGCTTGGGAAATCTGGTTAGAGGTTTGAAAGTGGAAAATTGAAGAACATAGGTAGGGGAAGGAGGTACTGTACGGAACAGGTACAGTTCTAGGTAGAGTATAGTCACACCACAACATACTAAGAGGATTGAAGGTTTTTCAATCCATTTGTTGTGATAAGGAGCAAGAAATCAATAGGTTCCTAGGAATTAGGCCTATTAGCCCTATTTGCCCTAGGTTTGAGGAGACTAGTGTACGGAGGGCACAGAGAACTGAAACCTTGTAAATTTTTTAAAGGATCCAAAAGGGTGTCTGAAAGTGCAATTTTTTTTCCAGGTTGTTTGGAGAATTTAAGCAAGAAAGCCAAAAAGGACACTGTCAAGGGCTACAAGGAATTAGGCCTTCTCAAGGCAAATTCTTGAAATCGGTAAATGTGAAGATTGAAGACCATCCAATATGGATCTAATTGGATGTGAAATGCATGTTTCCAGTATCTCTAGCACCCCTACAATCAGTTCAAGGTGTTTTTTGATGTTGGCACTTAGAGACTTCTAAGTGTAGGAGAAAGTTGCTAAATCAAGTTGGTGTTAGTCTTCCAAGGTGAAGCACAAAGTTGAGAAACTCTTGGAGAGGATTTGAAACAAATCTTAGTTAATGACCTAAGCCTAACCAGAGCCTAGAAGATGTCAGGTTCCAGGAAGAAGATAGGGAGAAGGTCTTCTTAGTTGATTGTGCAAGCAATCCTTGGTTCACTTACACCATATTGGTATCAGAGCCTTTGTTTGATCAGGCTTGTGATTGATGTTGCAACCCACTGAATCAGTAGGAGAGAATACACCAAAGGAATAAAGAACCATGGTGACTAATGCTGAGTTAGCCAAGAAGGTAGAAGAGAAAGAAGAGGATAACCGTCTCCTAAGAGAAAGGTTGTCCCGAATGGAGAAGCTCTTGGATGACGTCCAAGAAAAGGCAGACAAAGTAAAGGATAAGATAGAATAGAAGGAAGAGCAGGAAGCAAAGGAAAAGGAAGAGGACTTGGAGGAGGAAGCTCCAAAACCTGACCCTGTCCTCGCTGAAGAACCCTTCTTAAAGGCACTGCAGGCCTTAAGTGGCAAAGCTTTGGAAGGAGTGCCACTATTTAGTGGACAAATGGATCCTGACTCAATTGTGGACTGGATTGAAAGTATAGAAAATAACTTTGAATGTGATGGTATAACAGAGGCCCAAGAGGTTAAGGTGGCTAAGTCAAGGTTGAGAGGTGCAGCTCTCACATGGTGGAAGTTTGTGCAAGGTGAAAGAGAGAAAGAAGGCAAGGGTCCTATAGTTACATGGAGAGGCATGGTAACCAAAATAAGGCAGACCTATCTACCTAATGACTATGAAGTCCAGTTGCATAGGAGGAGACATAACCTTAGGCAAAAATATATGAATGTCCAAACATACACCGAGGAGTTCCAAAAATTGTGCCTTAGATCAAAGGTGGTTGAAGATGAGAGCATCAAGCTAGCAAGGTATTTGAATGGGCTTAAATGGTCTATCCAAGAAGACATGAGCCTAGTGAACTTAAAAACCATCCACCAATGCTATCAAATGGCCTTAAAGATAGAGGAGAAAGGCAAAAAGAAGCAAGAGCAGACCTCTAAAAGTAGGGGTAGAGGAAAAGAAAGTAAAGGACAAAGAGGTGGCTATGGTGGAAGGAGTTCAGAACCAAAGGCTCAAGGAGAAGTCAGATGCTCTGAGCAGCAAGAAGGAAGCTCTAGTAGAGGTGGTAGAGGAAGAGGCTCTAGCACTAGAGGAAGAAGTGGTGGACAAGGAAGAGGTAGTTACTTTACCAACATGAAGTGTTACCACTGCAATCAAATGGGACACCCGGCCTATAGATGCTCAGAGAAAGGTAGTACTTCTCATGGAGGTGACAAGAGAACCAATTTAGTTCATGATGAGACAACTACAACAAAGAAACATTCTGAAGTACCATTGAATTCTGGGGAAGGTGAGAACCTCATGATGAGGAGAACTTTGATCAAGGAGCCGATTAAAGAAGAACCAAGCCAAAGGAGGTCCCTGTTTAGGATAAAGTGTATGATGATGGGGAAAGTGTGTAGAGTCATCATTGAATCAAGGTCTACTGAAAATATTGTGTTAGAGGAGACAATCAGCAAGCTGAAGTTGACAAGGATGCCCTACACCAATCCTTACAAGGTTACATGGCTCAATAAAGGTCAACGTGTCTTGGTGAATGAACAAGCATGGGTGGAGTTCTCAATTGGAAGGTACAAAGAAAAATTCTTGTGTGATGTGTTACCTATGGATGCATGTCACTTGCTCCTAGGTAGACCATGGAAATTTGATTGCCAAGCTATGCATGATGGAGCAAAGAACTCCTACACTTTGAAGAAGGATAAGGTAACATTCAGAATTCAGTCTTTGCTAAAAGATGCAGAGGTGCAGACAGCAGGTCCTAAATTGCTTATGGTTGGCGAAAAAGAGTTCTTAGAAGCCTTGGAAGAAGGAGAAGGAGTTGGCTATGCAGTGATGTTAAAGCCAAGAGAGGTAAGTGATGAGAAAGCAGTTGAAAAGCCAGAGCTACCTAAAGAAATATAGAAGATGTTGCAGACCTATGAAGGCATTGTGAGTAGTGGACAACTAGCAACATTACCCCCTAAAAGAGCCATAAGTCATAGGATAGACTTGATACCAAGGGCTACCCTACCAAATAAGGCAGCTTACAAGATGACCCCTCAACAAAATGAGGAAATAGCTAGACAAGTACAAGAACTCCTAAACCAAGGTCTCATTAGGAAAAGTATCAGTCCATGTGCAGTACCCCCTGTCTTAGCACCTAAAAAGGGAGGAGAATGGAGGCTTTGTACTGAGTCTAGGGCCATAAATAAGATAACCATTAGGTATAGATTCCCTATCCCTAGGATTGAAGACCTCATGGATTGTCTAGGTGAAGCTAGGTACTATACCAAGTTAGACTTAAAGAGTGGCTATCACCAAATTAGGATACATGAAGGAGATGAGTGGAAAACAACTTTCAAAACCAATGAGGGTCTCTATGAGTGGCTGGTTATGCCATTTGGGTTGTCTAATGCCCCCTCCACATTCATGAGACTCATGAATGAAATCCTCAAAGACTACATTAGCAAATTTGTAGTGGTGTATCTTGATGATATACTAATTTATAGCAAAACAAGAGAAGAGCACCTCAAATAGATAGAGTTGATTTTCAAGAAGCTGTAGGAGGAGAAGTTGATGATCAATTTGGAAAAGTGTGAATTCATCAAAACAGAGCTGGTGTACCTTGGATTTGTGCTATCACATGGCAACTTGAAAATGGACAGTAGCAAAGTGGAAGCCATCCTCAATTGGCCTACTCTAAAGATAGCAATAGAGGTAAGAAGTTTTCATGGTCTTGCTCAATACTATAGGAAGTTCATAAGACAATTTAGTGCTATTTGTGCTCCTATGTTGGACACCATTAAAGGAGGAATGAAGACTAAGTTTGTATGGAATGAGAAAGCTAACAAAAGTTTTGATTTGTTGAAAGAAAAGATAGCTACACAACCTGTTTTGGTGTTACCAAGCTTTGAGAAGCTATTCACTATTGAATGTGATGCAAGCAATGTGGCTATTGGAGCTGTTCTCAGCCAAGAGGGCAGACCAATGGCTTTTCATTCAGAGAAGTTAAGTGAAGCCAAGAAGAAGTATTCTTCTTATGACCTTGAGATGTATGCATTGGTCCAGGCTTTAAGGAAATGGAGGCACTACTTGCTTCCAAGGAATTCATAGTGTATTCAAGACAACCAAGCACTTAGTTTCCTGAATTCACAAGAGAAATTGAGTCACAGACACATGAAATGGGTGGAATACCTACAAGCTTACACCTTCAATATCAAGCACAAGAAAGGAGTACTCAACAAGGTCGCAGATGCCTTGAGTAGAAGAGTCCTCACCATACAAGAAATTCAGTTGAAGAGCATGGGAATAGATCATTTCAAGGATCTATATGCAGATGATGAAGATTTTGCAGACATTTATAAGGTATGTGCTGAATACAAGAATCATTTTCATAGTAGATATGTTGAATATACTTTGCAAAGTGATATATTTTTTAAAGGGAGTCAGTTATGTGTCCCTAGAGGCTCCATTAGAGAGAATTTGATACAAGAAAAGCATAATGGTGCATTGAATGGTCACTTTAGGATCACAAAGACTCAAGAACTTGTTCAAAGATTCTATTATTGGCCAAGAATGAACCTAGATGTTAGGAGGTATGTGGAGAGTTGTATAGTGTGTCAAAAGGCCAAGGGTACTTCTTCAAATGTAGGACTATACCAACCACTGCCTATTCCTACTAGGGCATGGGAATGCTTGAGTATGGATTTTGTAGTTGGGTTACCCAAGACAAGACAAGGCATGGATAGTGTTTATGTGGTTGTGGAAAAATTCAGTAAGATGGCTCACTTTGTGCCATGTAAAACTACCAATGATGCCAGTCAAATAGCTTCTCTTTTCTTCAAAGAGATAGTAAGGATACATGGATTACCAATCAGCATTGTATCAGACAGAGACACCAAGTTCATGAGCCATTTTTGGAAGACACTTTGGCAGAGATTGGGCACTAATTTATCTTTTGGATCTGCATACCATCCCCAAACTGATGGTCAGACCGAAGTTGTAAATAGAAGTCTTGGAAATCTATTAAGGTGCTTGACCAAGGAGTATGGTCAACAATGGGATCAGTTGATTGGACAAGCTGAATATGCTTATAATGACACTGTGAACAGATCAACAGGGAAGAGTCCCTTTGAAATTGTCTATGGATTACATCCTAGAGGAGTCTATGAGCTGAGAGACTTAAAGGATGGATTCAAGGGAAGTGGATATGCTGATGATTTTGCCTATGCAATGCAGGAGATTCATGATACAGTCAGAAAGACATTGGCAGAAAACACCATGAAGCATAAGACCAAGGTGGATGAGCATAGAAGAGAAGTGCAGTTCAATATTGGAGACTTGGTGATGGTGCATTTAAACAAGTCTAGGTTGCCAAAAGGAGTTCCTCACAAGTTGCAGATGAAGAGGATAGGTCCCTGTCCTATCTTAGCAAAGTATGGCAACAATGCTTTTAGGGTGGAGCTACCGGAAGACAGTGGACTGTCCCCTGTTTTCAATATTGTAGACTTAGTTCATTATAAAGGACCACCACCAAACATGGACAAAAGTCTCAAGGAAGTCATCCATGATGTGGAAGAACTCAAGTTACCTTCTACTATAGTCAAACAAGCTGACAGTATACTGGATACCAGGGTCTATAAGAAGAATAGAACCAAGGAATACAAGGAACATCTGATTAAAAGACATGGTCAATCTGATGCTGATGTAGTGTGGATCAAAGAGTCAAAGTTCAAGAAGTTGGGCATTGATCCCAACCTTCTCAATCCAAGAATGGATTGAACTCTTTTGTTTTGGGGAGGATGGTGCAGGAGCACCTAGGCTAACCTCCAT
>VDFB02386408.1:0-16414 GCA_007258455.2 Sequoia sempervirens | reverse complement strand
AACTATTTCACAGAGTAGTTTTAGAGCCGAAGGTAGAATTGCGAGTTTCTATAACCAGAATTTGGGAGTTCTGCAAATAGAGCCATGAGTTTATTTTCTGTGCCTGTCGGTCATTTTGCATTTGAATTTTGGAAAGGATTAGCTAGATGTGCTATGAGCTTGTTGATGAATGTGTTAGGGCTATAGTTTAATTATAGTTGTGAGAAATTGTAGTGTTTTCTCCTGTAATTTTCTATCTCTAGTTAGTCCTAGCTATATGAATTATAACATTGTAAAGAAGCCCTAGTTTGTACGAGATGGCACCACCCAAGCAACATTCTAGCCAGATTGAATATTTGAAACGAAACCTGTATGATGATTTCTTGGATCAATTTCCCTTGTCAACGAATGATAGGAGGAAGGGATTGGTCCTAATGCGAGGGAAAATCCTAGGGGAAGGGTTAGTGTATAATTACTCCAACATTTCCGAAGCTAGGGTTCCCCTCACTGGCTTGGAATTGTTCAAATTATGGTACAGACAGAGAAATTTTCCTCACCCTTTTTCAAATGGATGGATGTATGATATGGGAAAGCTGGTGGTACCAAATGTATTCCCTGATGTAAACCTTCTTAGGGTAGTGGTTGCAAGATATGAGCCTATTACATAGATAATCAGGGACAATGATGGAAAGGTTCTGTTGAGCATTAACAGAGAAGAGGTCCAAAATATTTTTGACTTGACTAAACTAAGCGAAGACTTGGTTCCTATCAACCTTGAGGAAATGAAGCAGGAGTATGCAAAGCTGAAATATTTTTTTAGATCAAGGTTGCTTCCACCTCATCTAGCTAAGGTAGGAGGTTCAAAATTTCATATCAGCCCCAGTGACTAGGAACCTTTCAAATTAAATTGTTTTGAAAAACATTTCTTGGCCACTTTCTATTCATTATGTTAGATTTTGGGTTTCGGTCCTGGTATGGTAATGCCCATTACTTATATGTTCATGGGGGTGCAAATACAACACCATAACTTCTCTTTGACCTATGACTTCACTTCTTTCTTGGCTGAGAGGATGCATGAAGGGTTGTCAAATCTACAAAAAAATGATACCAACACTCAATTCTTTTGGTATTCTATGCTAATGCATATGTTTTTGTTTAATAATCCTAACTTTTTCTCTAAGAGGATGAAATTAAGGAAATCAGTTGATGGAGAAAGCTTGCCAGTACAAATATGGGCTGCAGAGTTATCTTGTAATAAGGAAAGCACTAGTTATGTGCAATTTGATAATTATTTTGCTTCCAAATTAAGGGCTAGATTAATGGTGAATATACCTAAGATCCCTGAGGAATTACATGATTTCCTCAGGACAAAGCAGAGGAAGCTAGAATTGAAGGTTTACCATAACTGGGGTGACATTATCCCATACCCAGTCAGCACTGTCTTGAGAGTATATGGTTTTCAAGGAGCCCCTCATATACTGCCATACAATGTACCACCTGTAACGCCATAGAAAAATGCACTATAGACAGCAAGGAAGATTAGAAGAAAACATGCAATACAATATTAAATCTAGAATGCAAATCTAAATGTTAAGCAACAAAGAACATAGGAAAGCCAGAAATGTAAACAAAACTAGAACAATCTCACCAATTTCGAACGTATTTCCATGATTCATCTCGATTTCCCTTCTCCATTTTGCTTGTGTAGTATAATTTCCCTCAGATTTCTCATAAATTCGTGCAAGTATAGCCTAATATAGTGATTAGCAAAATATCAAAGATTCAAGACAAAGGTGCTCTCAAAAGTCATAAGAATTCATGAGAGATACATGATTTCGAGAGAGATTGGAATGAAGAATGACAAATCAATTTATAGAAAATTGATTATTCGAACGACAGGTCAAGATTGAAAGATCAACGGACGGTTGAAATCGACAGATTAGACATGCATTCTGATAACTGCTAGTATTGACAAGAGTGATACAAACTAGAAATAGGATTAAAGATTAAATAAATGATTTAATCTTCAGTTCGGCATTCAAAAACATAAGAAATATCTTTGCATGAAAAAGATGAAGATTGATTATAATGACTCTCTATTCGAATGCATGCATGAGGTTTAATTAATTAAATAAGAATATTTAATTAATCTGCATGTACACTCAAATAAGTTAGAACTGAACAATTGAATGATTTGACGAAGAGATTACTCGAGACAACCACTCAGACATCAAATCAAGAGTTAACTGAACAATTAAAATAGATCTTTGAGCTCCAGTAA
The DNA here is from genome assembly GCA_007258455.2 of Sequoia sempervirens. NCBI lineage: Eukaryota > Viridiplantae > Streptophyta > Pinopsida > Cupressales > Cupressaceae > Sequoia > Sequoia sempervirens. The sequence continues at coordinate 14,154 of VDFB02386408.1, read as the reverse complement.
AAAGTGAATACTTAGATAACTCACACACCATTCCAAAATATAGAGGAATGCTAAAAGAATTCATGAATTAAATAATTCATTTAATTCAAGATTTGATATTTGAAGAATAATTAAATAAATAAGATTTATTTAATTAAGTGATGAAGGAATTTAAATGAATAATTAAATATATAAAGAATTTGTTTAATTATAGTTGAAGTATGATAAAGAGTAAATTAAATAAGAATTTATTTAATTTGACAAGAAGGATAAGGTTAATTAGTAACATAATTAAATAAAAAGTGTTTATTTAATTAATGAGATAGAATAAAGAAAAGTGTGAATTAATCAAATAATTAAGATTATTTAATTAATAGAAGAAATAAAAGAAGATGAATTAATTAAATAATTAAGATTATTTAATCAATAGAAGAATTAATGTTATTGAGTGAATCACTAAATAATTAAGACATTTAATCAATAGAAGAATAATTAATTAAATAATTAAGATTATTTAATTAATAGAAGAATTAATGTTAAGATGAATTAATTAAATAATTAAGATTATTTAATCATGACCATGAAGAATACAAGTTATGAAGAATATGGAAGTCGTAGGCCTAAACTAGATTTCGGTGTCTACATTTGCCCCTCTTTGATACAATGTCATTTTTAGTCGTTGTGTCAAAGAAAGTCAATAAAAACATGCCCCAGTAATGCTCCAGATTAAAACAGGTGAAGGTATCCCCCCTCAGAAAAATTGACAAATTTTTGAAATGTTCAGAAAATTTTGGAAATGCTCCCGATTAGTCCGTTAGATAGGCAGAAATGCAGTGCAGTTGACGGAATTGGGATTGGAAATGGGAGAGACGGGTATGGGATGATGAAAAATGGAAGTTTACATGGCCAGTAGGACAGTAATGCCACCTAAGCCCTAGGTATATATAGGAATAGGGGTAAAAACCTATTCATTTTCACCCACCTAGTTGAAAAATTGAGATTCTGCTCTGACTTTCTAGTGAGGATGTCTCTAGTTCTAGCCACTCACCATCGCGCATATAGGATCCGGACATACCAGAGACCAGCCGGCGCGGACCCCCCGGTATGTACCTAAATTATGCCTTTTGAAATTTTTTTGATTTGCGCGCATTTTAAGGCATTTAATTCAATTTTTAGTTATGCATCGTTTTAATTATTGACCACATTTGCTTGTGCGAACGACACATTTGCTTGCGGAAAACCGCATCTGTAGTTTTACGTCAGTCAATTTGAATAGTTTTCTATGGTTATACGCATTTGTTGATTTTTGAAGTGCATTTGATATTTTGAATCACATTTACATTTAGAATAGCCGCATGTGTAGATTTAGAAACGCATTTGAATTTACTGCACCGTATGCTTTATTTTTCAATGCATATGTATTTAGTCAAATGCATGTGATATAATAAGCTGCATTTGTTTAAAAAGAAACGCATTTGAGTTTTATGAAGCGCATTTGATAAAAAGCGACGCATGTGTAAAAGAATGACGCATATGTAAAATAACGACACATTTGCATTTTATGTAGTATAGCCATTTTGCACTAGAATAGATGATTGAGGCTGACATGAGGCATGCATAATGCCATTGCAGGTTGTATTGGACATGATTTATACACGGGAGTCGAGACCCACTACATTTCGATTTAGAGACAGCTTACGGCCAGCCGAGCGACAGACTCTATGGCATTTGGGTTTGTTGCATGTGACCGATATGCCCCAAATTCGGGCAAATCAGGGACTACTGACAGCTTTATGTGAGCGGTGGCACTCGAAGACATCATCCTTCCACCTACCGACTGGAGAGGCCACAGTGACATTAGAGGATGTGTATAGGATCCTTAGACTGCCTATTAGAGGCACATGGGTAGCATATGATATTCAGAGGGGTGTTGCCGAGATGTGTAGGTATTACCCCCATGCTGACATTAGATAGCTAGGGTTTGATGACTATGAGATTAGGTGGCAGGTGTTGGCCCAGCGATATAGACAGTTAGACTGTCTATTGGCTACATTGATAGGCTGTATAGTACTGCCTGACCGCTGAGGTCATGGTTTTCCTGTGGGATGGGGGGAGATGCTAGTGGGCATGCTCAAGCGCTGAGTTGTATATGCCTGGGGTTCTTGTGTGCTAAGGATATTGTACTTCCATTTACATGATATTTCCTACCAAGAGGCACAGTCGATGAGTTGCGGCACCACGCTCCTGATGATATGGGCGTGGGAGCATATAGCTATTTTCAGACCACCTGTTACAGTAGACCTACCTCATGGAGCTCCATACGCCTTCCGTTATGCGGGGGCAACCACACAGCATCATATTGGGGATACGGGCTACTTTAGACATGCTATAGACACCATGCAGGAGTTTACATGGAGACCATACCTGGGCTGCGAGCAGTGGTCAGATGAGGACAAGCACTTGCCATTTTGTAGATAGGCACAGTACTTGGTGGAATAGACAGTGTCTCATGTGCATATTATAGAGCGGAAGTTGCTAGACCGGGTCCTGAGACAGTTTGGAGAGGTACAAGATGTACCTCGAGGGAGAGAAGAGTTTTCCAGGTCATCACGAGAGGTCCCACTATATAGGCCAAAGATTCCAGTCGCCACTGCAGAGGCAGATATTGATGGGCTATAGGCACTTCCATGGGGATGGAGGGATGAACCAATAGATCCAGGGACCACTCCAGCTTATGATCAGTGGTGGGCAGCACACAGGCTGATCCCCTTGACAGATCCAGAGCAGCCAATGCCGGTAGAGCGACGTGGTATAGGTCCACGAGGCATACGAGGCAAAGGGACAGTCTGAGGCGGCAGAGGAGGCCATGGTGATGGAGGAGATGATGGCAGAGGTGGACAACGTGGAGGCAGAAGAGGGAGACATGGTTAGAGGGGACGAGCACTAGCCTTGTCACCAATTCGGGAGTAGGGAGGAGGAGAGGAGGATGTGGCTATGCTAGATGTGGCCAGAGGTGGAGAGGAGGATGTGGCCAAAGGTGGATAGGAGGTAGAGGTTGATGCTCTAGGGTTGCTAGGTGCCTACCAGGAGGACGATGATGAGGATGATGATCATGAGAGAGAGATTCTAGATCAGATCCTGGAGGAGTTGGATGAGGAGGAGGATGGGATAGACAGGGCCAGATAGGATGAGAGAGGTGCAGAGGATCTAGACATGGATACATTGTGAGCCCAGGTTGCCTCCTTGGAGGAGTAGATGAGAGTGTTAATGGCCGAAAGGGATGCCTATCGAAAGGAGAGGGACAAAGCCTTGATGGACAGGGATCAGGCTATAGCCCGGCGGCAGGAGACTGAGTAGAGATTCACAAAGCTCAGGGCATTGTGCACAGGACCATCAGCTACATTTGCCAGAGATCTAGTCAGAGCTGGAGAGAGGGAGAGATACTATCAGGATCTGTATGAGGCAGAGATTCCACTAGAGAGATGAGCTCCCAGTTTCTTAGCAACACACAGTAGTAGGTCCCAGACCAGGACCCACACTCAGACAGTTAGCACAGAGGGGGTGGATTAGCCACACAGAGCAGGGCCATATGACAAACCTCCTTCAGCTCAGAGATCCTCAGGGTCCCATCACCATTCTCCCACACACTCCTGGCATGATGGCAGTGGCAGCTCAGGATAGGGGTACCGTTTGTCGAGACATTGTATTTTGATCTTATACCCTGCGGGCTTCCATGTATTATTGATACATTATGACATTGTTATGTGACACATTTGAGCAATATATATATGATTTTGGTGGCGATTCTCATGATATGCATTTCTATGTACTGATTATGCAGTATTTATTTATACATGTGATGTTTATATGATATGCCTATGTGATGGATGAGTGTATGCATTTTATGATGTTTATACAGTTAATGAGATAATGTTGATTCTATATGATGTATAATTCTATATGATGTTGATCCTATATGATTATGAGATGCAATGTAATGTTATATGTATGATGCCGACAACATGTGATGTTATACAAATGTCATGTGATGCACGTATTTACAGTTGCTTTGTACATGAAATGCTTATGATATGTACTGTTGGATGATGATTTCCTATTATGCCATGATAATCTAGATGTGAAATATGCCTATATGTATGTATGTTTCTAACATGTATGTTGATGCAAGATTATGTATAATGTTTTATGTCATAGGACTCCGTCATAATGCAAGAAAGAAGAGTTGTTAGTGCGGAAAGAAAGATCAAGAAAGAATGAAAGACTAAAGATAGATGTTAGTATTAGCAATCTTCAATATTTTGTTGTATCACAAAAGGTATTGCACTTTATCATCATTGGGCGGGACTAATACAGATGGAGAAAAACACCATGATATGACATAGATCAAGGTGTGCAAGGTCATCCACTTGCTGATAACAGACAGTCACAGACAAGGATTGTCATTAACTCATCCTAAGGGCACAGGTTGCCCCGGTCTTTTTGTCAAGACAAACCACAGACAGCAAACAAAGTAAAAGACGGGTCATGAGATGTCATTGCTCCTCTAAATCCTTCATGGGACATCCTTGAGGAAACTAGTAACATGACTCAAAATAAAATTGAAAAGACAGTCGACAGACAACAGTCAAAGAAAATAGAATTCTGATACATCATTGCTTCTCTAAATCCTTCATGAGACATCCTTGAGAAAGCTAGTAACATGAATCCCTAGTCATCAATTCAAGATAAATGATAAAATAAATAAGCCATAAAGTCCAAAAGCCAATAAAATATTTGCCAAAACTTGATTTTTTTGTTTGATTTGTTGATTGGTAGAGCCTAATTTCAGGAGATACACATATCAGATAAGACTATAAGTCTGGTTTCAATGTTATGACTATCTATATAAGGCATGACAAAGCCTGGTTTCAGAAAGACATGTATCGTATAAGACGTTGAGTCAAATACCGTTGATGTGATAACCTATGTAAGGCTATGTTTGACCTTGTCAATTATGCATGAAGGACTCATCCTGTATAAGACATAGGTTGATTGTTTCTGGCGCAGCGCGAGCCAGCGACAATATCCTATAGCGTACTTTCTTTTGGCGATCTGCTTTGAATATTTTTGTCGGGTGCTGATCCCATCCCCACCCAACCCAACCCCACCACCCTCCATGTCCGCAAGGGGATCACCAGTGCGGCTTTGGGCTCATCATTGATATTTCCGGTTTACGCGAAGCCACTGACTTCAACGGAAAGACTAACTGGCTGTACATCGTGTAAAGTGGAAGTGTGATGAACCCTAATGGACTGACCTTAGTAGCCCCAGGCTCATCGATTGATGGTCTTGCTTCACGTTAAAATAATGCCAGAGACCCCTGCCCACACACGTCCAATGACCTCACAGATAGATCTGGTGGGATTAAACTAAAATTTAGGACAAAGCCAAAGGGACTCAACCTAATGCCTCTTCTATTTCCATTGCAGGCTCTGCCTAACGCCAGCTGTAGGAGCTAAATGTAGTTTTATCAACCCACAGCACTCCACAAGCACTCCACTCCCACTGCTTTTCGGGATTTTGAAATGTTTTGATTTTTGTCTTTGAAGTTTTTGATTTTTGTGTTTCTTTTTAGGTCATTTTTAAGCATGTTTTTGGGATTTTCCTTTTCCATGGTTGTACATCTTCAACATAGCCAATGTAAGAACCAATATGACACACATCAAGTGTTTGCCCCCAGTCGAGTATAAGACCAACTGACTACGGATGAGGTAAAATGGGGGATATGAAATTCGCTTGATGTCAATCATTCCAGGTTATGGGAAAGACTACCACTTCTTATGAATGGTATATACAAATGATGGAAAGGAAGGATAAGGGATATGTATAGGGATAGTTAGTATGTACAGGGTAGTGGTGTATGTACAGAAAAGTGGACTATGTACAGGGTAATGGACTATGTACAAGGTAGATTAGAATAATAGTAGACAAAGGAGCAGAGTTGAGTACACATGGCACCTGTTTGCCAAGTTTTCACCATGGTACCTATCCAAAGTGCCACCAAAGTGGTTTTCACCATTGACCTAATGATTTTACCATTTTCATATTATCTAATTTTTTTGGTGTTACCAAGACGCCTATTTGCCGTGTTTTCACCCCTTGATAACCATTTTTTGTGATTTTATTTTTGTATTTCTTATAATTAAGACAAGCTCGCAGAAGCAGCGTGAAAACTTTTTAGATGCATACTATTGATTGCGGAGTATTTTCCTGTTATAGAGAGTTGGTAACGCTTCCCATCCGGGTAAAAAGCTTCAGAATAACATAAGGTCCCTAAACCAAGCGAAAGTTCAAACTTTTTCGGTTTTTTCTTCGCTTGATTTCCTTTTGCTCTCCATTAAAATCCATAGGGTCACCAATGTCATGTTCCTTGCTCAAGACCTCTCCCTGCTATAGCTACTGCATGTAGAAGGCTTTTATTCTCGATATGCTTGGAGATGGTCTAGTGCCTTTTGTCTTCAAGCCATCTAGGGACTCCTAGCTCAAGAGTCTCGACACTTACTTCTCATCATCAATGTGGCTTTTCAGGGATACCCTTAGGGAAGGAATCTCAACCTCAATAGGCAGAATAGCTTCATAACCAAATACAAGTGAATAGGGAGTAGCACCAGTGGGAGTATGGATACTTGTGTGATAAGCCCATAAGGCAGGGTTAAGCTGTAAATGCCAGTCACAACCAACATCATTGACAGTCTTCTTTAGGATTCTAATGATAGTCTTGTTAGATGCCTCTGCTTGGCCATTACCTTGCAAATAGTATGGAGTGGAGAAGTGATGTTGGATATGAAATTCCTCACATAGGTGGTAGACTTCTTGATTCTTAAATGGGCGGCCATTATCGTTGATTATGGATCAGGAACACCATACTCACGATGATATAGTCTGTGATAACGAAACTGTGGTACAACTGCAAAGCGCGTCCAGGGAATATTTAATCCACTTCAGAAAAGTACTGGCGTATACGGCCGAACTTGTGTCCATTATTAGATGATGTGGGTGGATCTTTACCTATGAGGTCGAGTCCCCATTGGGCAAAGGGCCATGGTGACGTGATAGGACGGAGCTCCTGTGCTGGGGCATGTATCAAATCTCCATGAACTTGGCATTGGTGACATTTTGTTACAAAGACTTATGAGTCTTTTTCTATAGTAGGCCAATAGTAACCCAGTCTCATAATCTTTTGGCTAAGGTAGGGACCACTAGAATGGGAACCACATATACCCTCATGCACCCCACACAAGGTTGTTTGTGCTTCAATAGAATCAAGGCATCTCAGTAGGGTATTATCTAAGGTGCGTCTATATAGGGTGTCTCCGATGATGGTGTATTTGGCTGACTTGCGGAGGAATGTCCTACGTTGGTTATTTGATAGGCCGGTGGGTATGACTTCGGCATGAAGGTAATCATAGATTTCTTTGTACCATGGGGAATCGGGACCAACGATGTCACACACCATTTCAGAATCTGGGATATCGTAGGCTGGGACCAAAAGCTGTTCCACCAAGAACTCAAACTTAGGCACGTTGTTAGGAATGTCAAGAAGTGATGCAATTGTAGCCATAGCATCTGTTGCTTTGTTTAAAACATGAGGTATCTGATGGAATTTGACTTTTTCAAAGTACTCTTTAAAGCTATCAACCATGCGCTTGTATGGAGCAAGCTTCTCATCCTTAGTCTCATAATCATCATTTACCTGTCTTATTACCAGTTGGGAATCGCCATATACCTATAGGTTCTTGATTTTCCACTTGACTGCCATGTGTAAACCTGTCACTAGAGCTTCAGATTCTACCATGTTATTAGTGCATGGAAATGTAATCCTGAATGACTTAGGGATGGAATCACCCTGTGGTGTGATAAATAGTATACCAGTCCCTGAACCATGATTTGTATGTGAACCATCAAAGTACAGTTTCCATGTTATGTTTGTGTCAAATGTGAATATGAACTCATCAAGAAATTCTACAGCTAATGGTTGATCTGCCTGTATGGGTACGTCAGCTAACTGATCAGCAATGACCTGTCCTTTAATAGCTTTTCTTTCTACATACTGGATATCATACTCACTAAGTATCATAACCAATTTGGCCAGTTGCCCTGTTAATGATGCCTTGTTGAGAAGATATTTAAGAGGGTCTATTTTAGCAATCAGCATTGTTTGATGGTTTAGCATGTAGTGCCTTAGCTTTTGGGTAGCAAATACTATTGCAAGATAGAAATGTTCAATGTTACTATAGTTGAGATCATAACCAACCAAAGTCTGACTGATGTAATAGACTGCCCTTTCATGACCTTCATCGTCATTCTATGCAAGCAATGCTCTGAGTGATGAATGGGTTGCTGTAATATAAAGAATCAATGGTCTTCCTTCAATAGGTGGCATTAAGACAGGTGGTGTGAGTAAATACTCTTTAATCAGTTGAAAAGCCTCTTCACACCTAGCTGTCCATACAAATGGTACTCCTTTCCTAAGAAGATGTTGAAAAGGATGTCTTCTCTGCTAGTTGCACTATAAATCTTCTGATAGATTGCAACCTTCCCTGTAGTGTCCTTAGTTGACTAAGATTAGTGGGAGAAGGCATATCCATAATTTCTTTCACCTTAGTAGGATCCACTTCAATGCCTCGTCTAGAAATGATAAAACCTAACAGCTTTCCTGACTTGACTCCAAACACACATTTCTTTGGATTAAGTCTCACTTTATACTTTTCCAGCCTCTGAAATATCTTGTCTAAAACTTGTAGATGTTCTGCCCTTGTCTTGGATTTTACAATAAGGTCATCGACATAATCCTCCATACAAGTGTGTACTAGATCATGAAAGATAGTAGTCATGGCACGTTGATAGGTTGCTCTTGCATTCTTGAGTTCGAAGGGCATAACATTCCAGCAAGACGTTCCCCAAGGACAAGTAAAAGCCATCTTATGTTGATCTTCAGTTGCAATTCTAATTTGGTTATATCCTGAAAATCCGTCCATAAGGGACAACATCTCATAACCTGTTGTCATGTCAACTATCATGTCTATGTTAGGCAAAGGGAAGTCATCCTTAGGACAATCTTTATTGATATCTCTAAAATCAGTGCAGATGCGGATGCCCCCAGTTGGTTTAGTGACTAGTACAAGATTGGAGATCCAATCGGCATATTTGATTGATCTTATAAAACCAACGTCTAATAGTTTCTTGAGTTCTTCCTTGACTAATAAAGCAATATGTGGATGCATTTTTCTCAACTTCTATTTTACTAGTTTAGCACCTAGTTGTAAAGGCAAGTGATGTAGAACAAGTTCAGGGTCCAACCCTAGCATGTCCGCATATGACCAAGCAAAATTTATCTGTCTCTGTGCAAAGAAGTTGTGGAACTCTGATTTCTCTTCTGTTGTCAATGACGCTGCCAAATAAACCAGTCAAGGATTCTCTTTTGTGCCTATGTTGACTTCTACGGTTTCTTCAATGAGCATGGGTGACTTTTCCTGTGCAATGGGGAGAATGTTCAAACCTCCATCCTTAGGTGCCTCATAGAGGTTTTCACCTTCAGATGTGTCCTTTTTTTTTACTTTTTCATTGTCTAAAGGTGCCTTTCAGTTTTCACCTAGAAACTCATCCTTTTTATTTTGTTTATCCTTTTTCTCATTTTTACGACTGGAGGGTTGAACAAATTCCCCAAAATATGCTTTGTTGTCCAAGTCAATGGTAAAACCAACTTTATGATCCCTGTTAGGTATGCCTTCATGTAATCCTAGGAACTCAACAATTGCTTCGTCATTCTCAAAAGTGTCTAAGACAGGTGTATCTTGTTGATCCCAATCAATGAGTTGGGGATAAACTAAGGGCATGTCATCATCAGAGTTCTCAAAGTCTAATGGGGTCAAGGTAAAGATTGAATTATTCATGTGGTTACAAAAATCTTGTACTAGGTCAGTTTTGCTCTTGGGTTTGGGTCTAGGTGGATGAATAGGCGGGCCTAATGCTAAGGTTTGACTATCAGAAAGAGGTGGCTCAGGTTGCCAAGAGGTAGGATCAAGTGATTCCCAATAGTAGTGTTTAAACCATTCCTCTTTTGTCATTTTCTTTGGTGGATAGGAATTTAAGGGATTGGGTGAGGAACTTAACATCAATTCAAGTTCTCCAAATAATTTGTCGAGGTCCATGGAAGAAGTAGAGGATAGCGATTCCCACTCATAATCGTTAGAATCAAGGGAGTCACAATGATATTGGTCTACTAGTTCATGAGATGTCTTAATATCTTTTGAAGCATGTACTTCCTCAAGTAAGGGTAATGGGGTACTAGGAACCCCAATCTGGATTAGTTGAAACCCTAGCCCTACTCCTTTTGGCCATTGAGAAACAAATATTGGTTCAATTTTGCCATCTTGGTTTAAGCCTAAACCACTCTGTCCATCATATCCTTTGCTTTGCATGATTTTGAAACCCTTTCCATATAGACTTGTAGGAATATGAGCAAGTAAAAGGGGTTGCTAATTATCTTCCTTATATAGCTAGGAAGTGACATCTTCTGTATCTACAGCCTCTTTGCTTAATTCACCCCATTTAGTGAAAGTTGTTGTGGGGGGAACATGTATAGTGATCATAGACTATACCCTGCTTGTTATAGGTAAACCATATGACTTAGGAGGAACCAAATGGCTAACACAATAAGAAGTCTTCATGTAATAATCTCCACAACCCTTGTCTTGGATCTCAACCCTAGGAGTGGTAGGAAGTGAGGGTGAAACAGATGTTCGAGTGAGTGTGGAAGGGTCAACATAAGAAGATGGCTTAGACGGTGAGGCCTCTTGATTTACTGGCACTTGGCATTGAGGGATCTCCTTTAGATTGGTGCAATACTGGAAAGGATTGGGATCACCATCTATAGTTATTTTGGTGCCATTGTAAGGGAATTTAAGACACTGATGATACGTGGAAGGGACCACCTTCATGGTATGAATCCATGGTCTACCTAGCAGAAGGTTATAAGGGAGGGTGAGATCCAAGACCTAGAACTTTGTCTCCATCACCGCAGGACCAATTCTGATAGGAAGTGTTACCACCCCCTTTGATTTTCATTCTTCATCATCATAAGCCTTAATGACAATACTCTTAGTGGTGTCTACGCATGCTTTTGAAATACCTAATGCCTTAATTAGTTTTAAAGTGCATAGATTTAACCCTTCTCCTCCATCTACCAAAACCGGGCCTAACTTTTGGGTGTGCCTTCATCATCAAGGACCCCTAGATGTAAAGGGTCGTTGTGGTTCATCTTTTCTATTGCATAGTCTTGTTCAAAAAATGTGGCATGGTGATTATTGGTCAAGTAGCTCACCATTTCCTAGAAACAATTGACATCAAGTTCATTAAGGACCATGGTGTTCTATAAAGCCTTATCGAGGATAGATCGATGGTCAGGGGAAATATGCAACAATTCCAAGATTGAAATTTGGGCTGAGGTCTTCCCCACTAATAAGTAGGTTATATTGTAACTTGAAGGTTAAAAGTCAGTGATAGAGGCCTTGGATAGTGAAACTAGTAATGCATTTAGTATTTAATCGCACACTTAGGATTAGCATTACAGTAACGGTACTGATGTTTGGATCGGCGCAGTACGAATGATTTTTCCATTAATTATAAATCATGTTTGATACTCGTGATACTGGCTGACATATCTTTAGTACAAACCGGGGACGCACTTTCTCATGGTCATGTAGTGGATCTGAAAAGACTTGATGATCAGTGTTCGATGTCTTTTTTTTTGGTCCACTAACTTCAATAATTCTCCTCTCAACAAGATCATGTATGATATTCTTCAGTTGTCGACAGTTTTGTAGGTTATGTCCCTTAGTCCTATGATAATCACAAAAGGCAATGTCATCCCACCAAGCTAGTTTAAACTGTCCTGGATCGTATTGTCTTGGTTCCTGCAACTGTATGAGGTTATGTTGTAATAGTTGTTTGAACACCAACTCAATGGGTTCCCCTAAGGGAGTAAACTCACGTTTCTAAAATCTCCTTTGTGGTGGACATTGAGTGTTTTGGACCACGTTGGGAGGTTGATTGACAACATTAAGCATGTTGGCAAAAGTATGAGGTCCTTGCAATGTGATGAGGGGTCCTGCTTGTAGTGTTTTAGCACCAACCACCCCATCATTTGTGACATTTTTGTTGCGAGACCAAAATCTGTTTCTGTCTGTGGGGATGTTTTGTACGATTGGGTTTCGATTGGATGTTGGCATCTTGAGTTCACCCTTTTCAATGAGATCCTTCTCTATTATCACCCCTTTTTCCACTAGTTCTAAAAAAGATATGCAACAATGTACCCTTAAGTTACTCTTGAGTTTTGGATGAAGGTTTTCTTGAAACATTGTAACCTTTTGTTTTTGGGTATCTCAACAGGACACCTACTAGCAATAGTTCTCCATCTCTGGAAGAAAGCAATGAATGTTTCACCTTCATCTTGCCAGGTGGTACAAGGCTTTATTTATCTCGTGGTCTACGTTGAAGGAGAATTTCTCCACAAATTTCTCAACCAGTTTACCCCAAGATCTGATACCAGAGTCTAGACTTGAAAACCACTCTAGTGCAATTCCTACAAGACTTCATGGAAATAGTCTCATAAGATATGTGGGGTCAAAGGCGATATCTATGCATATGGTAGAAAATTCCTGATATACCACCGATTTCGCTTTGCCATTGTAATTTAGAATACCGGTATGATTACATCCATGAGGGTGTCATGCACGATTCATCAAAGGGGAATGGGCATACGTCCTTTTGTTGAAAATGATTTCTTAGTTGACAATCAATATTATCCATATTCGTGCGTTTGTAATAATTGCATTTGTGTGTTTGTAGGACGCCGCCTTTGGGTCAAAGATGTGCCGGAGGATTATGCGCATCCATGGCGTTCTCAAATCCAAAAGTCTCATGATGCTGGGTTTTGATTTGAATGCTAAGACCGAGGTGGTGGATTTGGACTAAAAATGATAAATGTGTTCGCTTGGTATCTGCATAAATTGGTGTTGACCTGGGTTTTGTGTAAATGGATTCCTAGCACCACTCTGTGAAAAGGGGTTCTGATTCGAAATCGATGTGAATTGGTTTTGACTTGGAATCTATGTGGACAGATTCTGACTACCAATCTATGAAAAAGGATTATGATTCAGAATCGATGTAAATTGGTTTTGACTTGGAATCTGTGTAGACGGATTCTGACTACCAATCTGTGAAAAGGGATTCTGATTCAAAATCGATGTAAGTGGATTCTGATTGCTAGTCTGGGAGAATGGATGTTGATTTCCATATTGGAAGGAGGGAATGCCCCCTATTTGTGTAATCCTTGGTATAGTACTAGTGATTTGAGCACTAGGTATGGCCATCGACTGTGGTAAGGTACCTGTGATACTAGCAATAGGTACGGTTGTTGATTGTGCACTTGTGACACCAACATAAGATGTATGGGCTGAGGTTTTAGGTCTTTTACTCCCAATAAGAGGACCAGAGGGAGTGGATGATGATGCTCCTACAGTAAAATTAAATCCCGATGTCATGCTAGACATACCAAATGGAGACGTATGGACTGTCGTACTCTATGTAGATGTGCTAGATGGCATAGTTGTGCTTATCTGAGGTATAGTAGTACTAGCAGTCATTGTGTTTGTCCCTTGTGAAGGTTGAGTTTGTAAGGTGCTAATGTCAAATCCTGGAGGTAAGGTAGCACCTTCAGCTAGCAATTTGGCTAAATATCATTGTCGATCATTTGCTAGGTACTCATCTACAAAAGAAGCAAATTCAGCGTCCTGTGCGGCAACCTCTATGTCTTCTGTTGCAATATGTCGAGTGTTTCTAGTGGTGAATTTGTCTAATAGAGTCTTATGAGGTCTTGAAGAAAATGGATTGATGAACTCATTTGGGTTCGACATGTTTTCTCTCTCTCTCTTCTCTTAGACCTAGTTTCAACCATGTAAGACAAGCTCAATATGCGGGAAATGCAAGACTATATCTGTGAACAGTATGACTCTAATCTATGTTTTTGGGATTTTCTTATGCAAAATAAGGGATGTCCTAGGATGGCACTAGTCTAGACTCTAAAGATGCAAAAGTCTAAGGAAGACCCTAAAG